>JAODAL010019968.1:0-70629 GCA_025379985.1 Phyllomedusa bahiana | reverse complement strand
AATTAACATCATAAAGCATGTCCTTAACAGGAGGGCATTTTTCGGTAGTGGGTATAAAAATTTGTACAGAAAGGGTATTGAATGCACAGACAATGTTGAAACACAGATATTCTGCACACAGAGCTGTACGTATCACCGCACGTATCACGCTTCTGACATGGTAGCCGTACAGGCCATTCTTAATTTTTTCAGGGCCGTATTGCCCGCCGCGGATTGCAGCTGCAAAAACGGCCGGATTTACAATGGTCCGGGCCACTATATTGTGCCTTATTTCGCGCGGAACCCACCCGCTGTAAAGAAGGGGTTTGTAAATCCGGCGCGAAATACGCGCCATGGCACTATTTGCAACTGTTTTTGCAACTGAATTTTGGTAACTGATTTCGGACGTATTTACTATTGAAAAATCAGTTGTAAATCATTGCAAATCATTTTCCAAATCATGTCACTAAATTAGCTGTAAAACGTTTCTAACAAAGACTGAAAACTGAAAGTGAAGAATTGATTCATATATAAGGGCCACCGCCCTAAAGCGCACTTTCGATTTCTGAGAAAATTTTAGGTTTTTATGGCGCCTTAAATAGTCCGAAAAATACGGTAAAAATATTTTTTTTTTACACCATTCACATTTCACACTTAACTTGTTAGATTAACTCTGCAGGTTATTACTGTCGTGTGGATACCTAATGTGTAGGTTTTTATCTGTGTAATGTATGCACAATTATTTTTTATTAAATATTTATTTTTATTCTATTCTTTTTTTTATTCTTTTTTTTACACTTATGTCTTTTTTTTTTTTTTAAATCCACATAAAGGAGAACGGTTTTACATTTTTTACACTTAAATGTATTATCATATTCATATATGCTAATACATTATACTGTGTCTGTGTAACAAGCCAGTGACCAGGACAGACTGTGTGCTGTCCTAATCACTGCCTGTGTCAGACTGACAGCTCTGGGGCTACTCTAGGTCCCCAGGGCTGACTGTGCCGCCGTTCCCCGAGCTCTGTCTGGGAACCAGGTGTTCTGATCACCCGACAGAGCAGGGGAACCCTTCGCTTGCGCTGCGGTAACGCACCGCCGCAATCAAAGGGTTAAAGCACCGGGTTGTGGAGGTTTCCTCCGCTCCCCGGTGCTCACAGGAAATGCTCTGGGATCAGGGCTGTGTAGTAAAGCCTCGATCCTAGCGCAGCTGTGGCGCCGGGCGACGCAAACTCCTAAGTTTGCAGCGACATCTAAAGACGTCGCTGCAGACGAACGACCTGCACCAGCTGACGTCTAAAGTCGGCGGGCGGGCGGTCTTTAAGGAGTTAAATCAAGCCCCTAAATCATATTCTTTTCCTCTCAGCCGTTTTTATTTCCTGATTGTAGATTTCTCTATTCGGCCGTAAATATATGATTGTGGGGAAGACATTCTTGCTTGCACTCTTTAACAGCAGTCAGAGAATACTTTAACAGCAGCTTCATGGGCCCCTAGGATTCTTAAGACAGTTTCTGTCCCATAGACGCATTGATGGGTTTTCCCCTGTTAATGGAGGGGAAGGGGGCTGTGACATCTCCTCTTTGACGGAGGATTCTGTGTTTTCTGTACACAATGTGTCTCCTTCAGTTTGACCCTTCTTTGTGCTGATAATGGCAGACACTGAAAGTCTGCCTCTACGGAACAGGAAGTGTCAGACTATTATTAGGCCTATTGGCCAAAGTGAAAACTGCAGGACTTAAGAATTTTTTTAAAAAAAATTGAACGTGATCTGGAAAAAAAAATAAAAATAACTATAAATTCCTAAAAAATGTGTTTAACAAAAAATTGTGATTTAAACAATAAGTCATTTTTTGACGACACATTCCCTTTAATATACGTTATTTACTTTGTACAATTTTACGTTTCCATAAAACCTTTTTTGAATAGTAAAAAAAAAAAAGAAAGGTTATCAGCATGGATCCTACAGCAGAATGCTGATGTCACAGGAGATGAGAAGGTGAAGGGACCTCTTTACTGCTAGGATTTACTATGCGTCCCCCCTCACCTGCGTGCAACATCCAAGCCAGATGCTTGGCTCCAGGACTTTGATCATAGGGTATGGATCTCACCAGCATGCCAGCACCGATCATAGCTGCAAATGTGGCGCCAATGGCCTAAAAGAAACAAATATACATCAATTATGTGTGTTAAAAATAAGGAGACTCGTTCAAGTGCAACATTTATATGCATAGAAAAAAGCGATAATGTATCTACCACTGCAAGGTCACTCAATGGATGAACTGGTTGTCCTACGTTATGTCCACCTGCTCTACAGCTATAAAATGGACATGGATGCTCAGGTCAGGCCGTCCTGCCCTCTGTATATGCTGCTCCCCCTCTCTTTTGCACTACTGACAGGAGGCGTTATGCGCCTTTCAAAAGGAGCAACAGAGCCAGTGAGAAGTTACTGTAAATTATTCATCCTCATACCCGTGTTTCCCACGAAAATAAGACACCCCCGAAAGTAAGACATGGCAGAGATTTTGTTGAATTCCCTAATATAAGGCACCCCCCGAAAATAAGACATAGCGGAAATCATTGCTGCAGCTCCCCATACACAGGGCCCTGGGACATATTGTTGTAATAGAGTTTTGAAGGACCTGTGCAGGGAGGTCATGTGACTGATGTCACCAAAGGTCCCGAACATCCCAGGATAGGAGACAGTGTACAAGTGAGGGATGGATGGGAGAACAGAGCAATGATACTAACACACACAATTCACATGATGGCTGATGGGGAATGCTGGGACTTCTAGTTCTACAACTCTCAGCATGTCACATTTGCCATCCTTTGAGATAAATCACTGCAGCTGCCATAAAATGTCCTTTACATACATATATCCTATGGCTCGTGACTCTAAACCTTAAGATATTTTATTTATATATATATACATATATACACACATAATCATATCACACACAAAATCACACACACACCCCCACATATAATACACACACACACACACAATTTCACACACACCCCCACACATAACACACACACACACCACCACAATAAAAAACACACCACCCACCATTATACACACACCAAACAAACACACCCAAAACACACACACACCACACACACATATACACACACCCACACACACACACACAAACCAACACACACACACACATATATACACACACACACACACAAATATACACACACACACACAAACACACACACACATATATACACACACACACACACACACACACATATATACACACACACACACACACATACACACACACACACACACACATACACACATATATATACACACACACACACATATATATACCACCACACACACACTAAACACACCACACACACACACACACACACACACACACACACACACACACACACATATATACACACACACACATATAAACACACACACACATATATACACACACACACATATATACACACACACACATATATACACACACACACATATAAACACACACATATATACACACACACATATATACACACACACATATATACACACACACATATACACACACACATATATATATATACACACACATATATATACACACACACACACACACTAGTATAGCATGCTATAATTTAGTTTTTTTCATTAAATTAATAATTTATTTGTGGAAAAATAACACATCCCCTGAAAATAAGACACAGTGCATCTCTAGGACCAAACATTAATATAAGATGCTGTCTTATTTGCTAGCAACAAAATTCATAAAGGAGAAAAATAAAACCTCACCAGCCAGATCCCTCATCATAAGGCTCATAAGGGCAGGAGACCTACTGACTGCGACAGCGGACAGGGCTGTAAGGCCAATGCTGCCAGCAAAATACAAGTACGTGGATCGAATCCGGTCTCTCACATATTGGGGCCAAACCCTGCAGGTCAAAGAAGTTAAGAGAGAACTCACATGAGCACAATTATAACATTTACATCGAATTGATAAAGTACAAAAAAACATTTCTATACTTACAGAACACTGACTTCCCAGCATCCTCTGCTTCATCAGAGTGTATAAAACACTTGTTATGGTCTCCACTCTGTTCTATGGGAGTTCCCAGTACAGGGGAGCGCTGTGTTCTCCACTCTTTTCTATGGGAGTCCCAGTACAGGGGAGCGCTGTGTTCTCCATGCTGTTCTATGGGTGTTCCGGTACAGGGGAGCGCTGTGTCCTCCATTCTGTTCTATGGGTGTTCCCGGTACAGGGGAGCGCTGAGTGGTCATATTCAGAACTCCCATAGAACAGAATGGAAAGCAGTACAAAAGTGTGACCGGATCTTCATTCTGACCCACCACTTTCAAGGGCTCATTCAAGAGATCGGCGCGAATCCCAACTGTGAATCCTTCACCTATTAGACTTTGATGGCATAACCTAGTGATCTGTCATCAAACTCTATGGTGAGAACATCCCTTTAAAGATTATATTATTCAATGACTAGTTCATTGTAATGTTATGTGTTACAGATAAGAAATAATTATGCTTTACAGCAGTATTTTGTGACCCCCGATTGCCTCTTCCGCAACAACCATATGGACGGTGCTTTGGGAGAGTCCTGTCAATCATGGGCTCTCCATCAATCGATGGTGATCACTCTGACCGGTGATTAGAGGAGGGCACCCCTAATGAGCTTCGTCCAGAGCCTTTGATGCACAATCTCCATCTATAAGCGCTTTCACTACAGAAATGGCTGCCCAATTCAACTCCACTTACACGGCTTTCTCAATGGCGCCAATTTCATTAGACATTCCCAGTCCGTAGTAACACAGAGCTCCGAGGCCGACCACGGCGCTTCCAGCCACAACCAGCCGTCCTGTGGCGTCAACTGGAACAAAGAAATCCATTAATACTTGTATCGTTCATAATCACACAAGATAAACCTTTATATTAAAGCATCGTGTTTCATTTACGTTATATATTGTGCTGCCACTAACCCTATAGTTTATGCCAAGACTACCCAGCAATTTTAAACATTCTGATCAAAAATGACTTACACCGCGCAGCTGTCCCCATGGACGGCTCAAACGCTGCCTCTTTGACTTCTTCACGAGCGGATTTTGCGCGCCGCATGCCAAACCTGGTTTTAGTGGAATAACCCTGTTTCAGAAGGGAACAAAAAATGAATGTGAAATCACAAAGCACAAAACATTTGTTCTTCTAATACCATTAAAAAAAAAAAAAAAAAAAAAAATGGCAAACAATAATTCATAATATTATGACCAAATTTTTTTTTTTTTTTTTTTTTTTTCGTCGACAGTACGTGTGTCGTGAAGGAAGTCCGTTGTGGTGCGCTGGGTTAGTTGGTATATAAAGGGCTGAATTGTCTTCCTTACCCATTACAGCGACGAGGGATGTGTGCACAAAGGGGTGACTTACCAAGATTGCAAAAAGGACTAATGGCGCCACTGTGAAAAAGCAACACGGAAACTGTGGAGCACCACCACTGATAAGAGGCAGGGGCGTAGCTATAGGGGGTGCAGAGGTAGCAGTCGCTACCAGGCCCTGCAGCCTAAGGAGGCCCAAAAGCCTCTCTACCGCATAAGACATCAGTATTGTAAATGGTGCATGGTAATTGGGGGGGCCCCCATTTTACTTTTTACACGAGGGCCCAAGAGCTTAAAATTACACCTATGATAAGAGGGGAACATTTGCCATGAAGGTGCGAGACAGTGGAATAATACGCTATAGTCTAAACCAGGAGTTCCCAAGCTCCACTCTCCCCAAACCCCCCCAACCCGGGCATGTTTACAGGAAACTCCCACAGAATGCACTGACTATAATGATATCACCTGTGCAATACTGAGGAAAGCCAGAAAACATGACCTGTTGGTGGACCTTGAGGACTGGCGTTCGGGAGCCCCTGGTCTAAACCTACATATATATTGGGCATTATATGATCATCAAAAAAAATTGGTATAGGATCAAATACAAAAACTCCAAAAAACAATCTACCAATCAAAAACCAACATTTTATCAAATTACGTTTGAACAGACGTTCTAAATGTCAGATCGACCCTCCTAAAATCCAGGTGGAGGGTGGTCTGCGCTCCCATGGTGTTTCCCCTACCCCCTCCCCCTTTGTTTTTTTTGTTTTGTTTTACCATACAGATAGTTGTAATCTATTTGTCTTGCTGCAGCCTCCATGTAAAAATTCATGTTAATGTACCCTTATAGGCGTGGTCCCACTTCAGACACTGATGGTCTATCGCTAGGATAGGACTTCAATGTCATACAGGTGCGGGTCCTACATCTATCTCTCAAAAACAAGCCCAAAATCTTTATGTTCTGAACAGAGAGTTGGTCAGCACTCTATCTTTGAAATAAATGGGAGCTCAGAGTACGGCCGAGTCGCCCCACTCAAAACAGCTCTGATTCCAACCTGAAATAGTTACTTAGGGCGGCATGCATGAGATTTGGTGCTTCAACGCCGAATTTCATGCGCATTATAATAGCATAGAATGCGCCTAATTTATGAACCCACTCTAAAGCGGGTCATGAATCAGGTACATTCCAGCACTAGGACGACACTTCTGGCTCAGGTAAACCAGTTTTAAAGTGCTCTACCTGTTCCTGGATTTGCAGTACTGAAGCTTTAAATGTGTAGCTTCATACGGTTCTAGCTCGCTCTGCCCCCCGAAATCAGGCGAATTACAAAGTGACGCTTGAGCTCTGCAATGCGCCAGGTAGTGGCAGCAATCCTTGTAGAGAGACAACCCCTTTAAGTAAAAACAACAAAATTTTAAATCAATTCCCAAAAAAGTCACTATTTAACATGTATATATTAGATTTATGCTCACTACAAGGATTGCTTTACATGTTCTTGCAAAAACAAGTCACTTTGCAATATGTATCCATTAACAGTGTCCTACCTATTTCTAGATATCCCCTCTTGTATGGGCTGCAGCAGCTCCTCAGGTCACTACAGCTACAGACCTGTTTAATCTTTCCTGATAGGCTGCCAGCACTGGTTACTATAGCTACAGACCTGTTTGATCTCTCACGGTAGGCTGTCAGCACTGGTTGCTATAGCTACAGACCTGTTTGATCTCTCCCGGTAGGCTGTCAGCACTGGTTGCTATAGCTACAGACCTGTTCAATCTCTCCTGATAGGCTGCCAGTACTGGTTGCTATAGCCACAGACCTGTTTGATCTCTCCTGATTGGCTGCCAGCACTGGTCACTATAGCTACAGACCTGTTCAATCTCTCCTGATAGCTGCCAGCACTGGTTGCTTTTTTAAAACTACAGGGCCTGTTCAATCTCTCCTGATAGGCTGCCAGCGCTGGTTGCTATAGCTACAGACTTGTTCAATCTCTCCTGACAGGCTGCCAGTGCTGGTTGCTATAGCTACAGACCAGGCTAGAAAAAACCAGTAAACACGCCCCTGAATTCAAAGTGAAACCAAGAAAACAGGACTGAGGTGAGATGAATCAATGTAGTCAGACCACGCCTCTAAATTCAGTAGGTGTCAAATTTAAAAGGGTTTTCCCGTCTCACACATTTATGGCATATCCCATCCTAAGAACAATCCCCCTGAAAGTCCCTGTTGAGAATGGAGAGTTGGTCAGCACTCTCCCATTCTCTTCATAGAGACCACGAGGATCACCACGCAGCTGTGTCTTACCTGGTTTGGCTGCAGAAGCCATTGGTTTGCTTTGAGCCCAGTGTTCCTCAGAGTGGGTGAGGGCTGGATCAGTGCTGGGCGGATAAGTGTGGGGACGCTCCTGAGGCACGAGAGCCTTACAGCAAACATCTTGTGTTAGCTTCAGGACACAGGCTGTCAAAGAAATTAACAAAACATATTCAGTTATTATAAAACATAAGTTAGTAAGACCATTATCAATACAGGTCTGTAGCTATAGCAACCAGTGCTACAAACTGAAGGCGGCATCTCTGGCCTAGATGCTACCTGGGCAAAATTAACAGGTGCAGCTAATTGCTAAGCAGCAGCTCACACACCCCACTGCTTGGGGAACAATTAGATCAGGGGTGTCAAACTGCGTCCCTCCAGCTGTTGGGAAACTACAACTCCCATCATGCATTTGTATATTCTATAACAGTGGGAATGATGGGAGCTGTAGTTCCCCCAACAGCTGGAGGGCCGCAGTTTAACACTCCTGAATTAGATAATTTAAAAAAATGCTTGAACTTAATACCTGTTCACACCAGCATGCAGAAAAGCCACAGTATAATACATGGGGAGATTGCACAAATGTTGAAATATCAATAAAACAACCACTCACATATCCTCAATGCATGGTACTAAGAGTGCATATAAATAAGGTGATACATAAGGGTGCCATAAATGCAGGTACGTGTGGTGCACCATGCTGGCTTACAACCTATTAGTGACGCCCATACTATTAGATTAGGCGGCTGCTCAGCACTTTCTGGGTGTCCAACACAAAACACAGACACCCTCCGCTCCCCAGCACTGCTGGGCAGATAAAAGATATGATATATCGGAAAAATGTTAAATATGAGGTATTAGTTGGTTCAGGGGCACCAATACACATCAAAGGTCCTCACGTCTTGCGAGTCCCTACACTAACAATTTACAGAAAAGGCCCCTTTCAAAAAATGGGACATTACTTACTCCAAAAACACGGCAATTATTTGGGCCATATTCACAGCTCAATGGCTGGACTAGACTGAACCCAGTAGCAGGCAACTCTGGCCCATATGCTACCTGGGAAAAATTAACAGGTGCAGCTAATTGCTAAGCAGCAGCACACACACCCCACCACTAGGGGAAAAATTAGATGGTAAAAAACTGCACATTCACTTAATACCTGTTTGCACCAGCATGCAGAAAAGCCACAGTATAATGTATGGGGAGATTGCACAAATGCAAAAATACCGATAAAACCACTCAATATACACACACATACAATTTGAGAGGTTTTTTTCGTTTTGACCTCGGTTCCTGAGCCAAGCTGTGACAATGATGTTCCTTCAAGCTTACATAACGCAATACATACATATATATGTGTATATTATATATATATATATATATATATATATATATATATATATTTATTTATATGGGCCAGTGGAAGTAGTGTGCCCATAGAGAAGGCAGTGTATAGAGCAACACATGGCCCTATAGATGTATACAAACACATGTATCACCTCCATATAGCAGGCCGTGTATAGAAACATGACCCTGTAGATCACGGGTTCCCAAACTCCAGTCCTCGCGCCCCACCACCAGGTCCTGTTTTCTGGCTTTCTTTAGCATTGCACAGGAGATGTAATTATTGTCAGTGCATTCTGTGGGATATCCTGAAAACATGACCTGTTGGTGGGAGCGTGAGGACTGGATTTGGGAACGCCTGCTATAGATATATTCAGACACATCCATATAGAAGGCAGTGTATAGAGCAGCACATGACCCTACAGACATCCATATAGAAGGCAGTGTATAGAGCAGCACATGACCCTATAGACACATCCATATAGAAGGCAGTGTATAGAGCAGCACATGACCCTATAGACACATCCATATAGAAGGCAGTGTATAGAGCAGCACATGACCCTATAGACACATCCATATAGAAGGCAGTGTATAGAGCAGCACATGACCCTACAAACATCCATATAGAAGGCAGTGTATAGAGCAGCACATGACCCTATAGACACATCCATATAGAAGGCAGTGTATAGAGCAGCACATGACCCTACAGACATCCATATAGAAGGCAGTGTATAGAGCAGCACATGACCCTTAAATCCAAATAGAAGGCATGTATAGAGCCAATGACCCTAAGACACACCATATAAAAGGCAGTGTAAGAGCAGCACTGACCCTTTTGCCCTCCATATAGAAGGCAGTGTTTTTAAGCGCAATGACCCTACAAACATCCAATAAAAGGGCAGTGTATAAGCGCACATGCCCCCATAGACACACCCATATAAAAGGCAGTGTATGAGCAGCACATGACCCCAGACATCCTTTTAGAAGGCAGTGTAAAGCGCACATGACCCACAGACCCATAAGAAGGCGTGTAAAAGCGCACATGCCCTATAACACACCCAATTGAAGGCGTGTATAACAGCACAAAACCCTATAACACACCCCATAAAAGGAGGAAATAGAGCACACATGACCCTATAGACTCCTTTTAAAAAAGCGGTTTTAAAGAGCGCACATACCCAAAAACACCAAAGAAGGCATGTATAGAGCAACAGACCCTATAGACACACCATTAAGGCAGGTTAAGCAGCCATGCCCCTACAGACATCCATATAAAAGGGCGTGTATAAGCGCAATGACCCTAAGACACATCCATTAAAAAAGGGCAGTGTATAGAGCAGCAAAAGACCCTATAGACACACCATATAAAAGGCGGTATAGAGAGCACATGCCCCTATAGACACACCCATATAGAAAGTGAAGGCGGGCCAGACCCACAAAATCCATATAGAAGGCAGTAAAAAGGCACACATGCCCTATAGACACATCCATAAAAAGGCAGTGTATGGAGCGCACTGCCCCTACAGACCCCCTATAGAACATGATGGCACACATGCCCCTACAGACATCCATATAGAAGGCATTTAAAAGGCACACATGCCTATACACATCCATATAGAAGGCAGTGTAAAAGAGCCACATGCCCATAGACACACCCGATAAAGGCATGAAAAGACAGCACAGACCCATAGACATCCATATAGAAGGGCAGTGATAGGACACATGACCCTAAAAAAAAAAATCCAATAAAAGGGTGTATAGAGCAGCACATGACCCTATAGACACTCCATAAAAGGCAGTGTTAGAGAGCACATGCCCCCTCAGACATCCTATAAGGCAGTGTATAGGCAACTTCCCCTAAAACATCTTAAAGGCAGTGTAAGAGCAGCCATGACCCTATAGACCATCCAAAAAGGCAGTGATAGGCAGCAAGCCCATAGACCCCCATATAGAACAGGTATAGGCAGCACATGCCCCTATAGACACACCCATATAAGGCCCCAGTGAAGACACACAGCCCCTACAAACCAAAAAAGGGCGTGTATAGGCAGCACTGACCCTATAGACACATCCATATAGAAGGCAGTGTATAAGCACACATGACCCTACAGACACCATATAAGGCATTGTATAGACAGCACAACCCTACAGACATCCAATAGAAGGCAGTGTTAGAGCAGCACAGGACCCTATACACATCCTATGAAGGCCGTGTTAGAGCAGACATGCCCCTCCCCACATCCATACAGAAGGCAGTTTTTGAGCCAGACATGACCCACAGCCCACCCCAACAGAAGGCAGTGTATAGAAGCACTGACACTATACCATCCATATAGAAGGCAGTGTTAGAGCAGCACTTTGACCCACAGACATCCAATAGAAGGCATGTAAAAGCAGCACATGCCCTAAAGACACATCCATATAAAAAGGCAGTGTATAGAGAGGCACATGACCCTACAAACACCATAAAAAAAGGCAGTGTATGAGCACCATGACCCTTTACACACCTAAGAAGGCATGATAGGCCACATGACCCTATATACCATCCGTTAAAGGCGTGTATAGAGCAGAAACTGACCCAACAGATGTATACAAACACATGTATCCCTCCATTGAAGGCAGTGAAGAGCAGCACATGCCCCTTTTAAAACACATCCATTAAAGGGTGATGAGCAAAAATGACCCTAAGACATCCATTGAAGCAGTGTATAGAGCAGCAATACCCTATAACACATCCATATAGAAGGCGTGTTTAACCCACACATCCCCCTAAGAAACCATATAAAGGAGTGTATAGAAGCAGCACAGACCCAAAAACCTCCAAATAAAGGCAGGATAGGCAGAATGCCCCTAAGACACTCAATAAAAGGCAGTGTAAGAGCAGCACATGCCCCTAAGACACCCTAAAAAGGCAGTGTATAGAGCGCACAGCCCCTAAGACACATCCAAAAAAAGGCAGTGTATAAGCAAAAAGACCCATAACACATCCATATAGAAGGCAGTTTTAATAGAGCAGCAAAATGACCCTAGACACAACCATATAGAAGGCAGTGTATAGAGCAGCACATGACCCTATAGACATCCATATAGAAGGCAGTGTATAGAGCAGCACATGACCCTACAGACACATTCATATAGAAGGCAGTGTATAGAGCAGCACATGACCCTACAGACACATCCATATAGAAGGCAGTGTATAGAGCAGCACATGACCCTATAGACATCCATATAGAAGGCAGTGTATAGAGCAGCACATGACCCTATACACATCCATATAGAAGGCAGTGTATAGAGCAGCACAATGCTCTATAGATATATACATGCATATATATATACATACACACACATGACTCCCATATAGAAGTGTATAGAAGAGCACATAGCTCTTTAGATAAACATACATGACTTCAATATAGAAGGCAGTGTAAGGGGCAGCAAGTGACACTATAGATATAGACATGTCCATACAGAAAGCAGTGTATCGAGCAGCAAATAACAGTATAGGTATAGACAACTATACAATCCACATAACGTAGAACTATAAAATCTTACCGGCCAACGGCAAAACGCTGCAACTGTGACAGAACCGAGCACACGCCACACACACTCTGATGTAAGCTCCGAGTCACCTTCCCGAAGCTTCCTCGCGGCAGGGCGGCGCGCTGCGCACGCCGGGAAATGTAGTTCCCGATGTCCTATGACGGCAGCCAGTACAAGGAGAACACAACGGACAGAAAACTACAACTCCCACAAGTCTGTTCGACGCGCGCCAAGGCGGGGCGGGGCCATATAAAAGCAGGGTTACGCAAGGCGCGCCTGCTAGTGTGAGGGATTCTGTCAGGGCGGAACGGTGGGCGGACGTTCTGTTGTTGCCGTTTCCCTGTTTGTTTGTACTCTTCGTCCGCTGTGTTGCGCTGACTCTGCAACAGTGTACGCAGTAGTTATAATAATAATACGTGAGGAGGAAACTGTTTAGTGGCCGCGCAGAAAGAGCAGCACCGACAGAATAGCCCCCAAAAAAACTTGCCAGAAAGTGTTTCAAAGACAGAATAGTAAAAAAAAACTGACCAGAAAGTCCTGCACCGACAGCATAGCCCAAAAAATTACAAGAAAGTCCTGCACCGACAGAATAGCCCAAAAAATTACAAGAAAGTCCTGCACCGGCAGGGAAACAAAAAAAACTTACCAGAAAGTGCTTCACCGACAGAATAATGAAAAAAAAAAATACCAGGAAGGGCTTTACTGACAAAATAGTCCCCAAAAATTACCAGAAAGTGCTTCAGATACAGAAAAAAAAAATTACCAGACAGTGCTTCAGACACAGAAAAAAAAAATTACCAGAAAGTGCATCAGACACAGAAAAAAAAAAAATTACCAGACAGTGCTTCAGATACAGAAAAAAAAAATTACCAGACAGTGCTTCAGACACAGAAAAAAAAATTACCAGAAAGTGCATCAGACACAGAAAAAAAAAAATTACCAGACAGTGCTTCAGACACAGAAAAAAAAATTACCAGAAAGTGCTTCAGACACAGAAAAAAAAAATTACCAGTGCTTCAGACACAGAAAAAAAAATTACCAGACAGTGCTTCAGACCAGAAAAAAAAAATTACCAGACAGTGCTTCAGATACAGAAAAAAAAAATTACCAGACAGTGCTTCAGACACAGAAAAAAAAAAATTACCAGACAGTGCTTCAGACACAGAAAAAAAAAATTACCAGACAGTGCTTCAGACACAGAAAAAAAAAATTACCAGACAGTGCTTCAGACACAGAAAAAAAAAATACCAGACAGTGCTTCAGACACAGAAAAAAAAAAATACCAGACAGTGCTTCAGACACAGAAAAAAATAAATTACCACAGTGCTTCAGACACAGAAAAAAAAAATACCAGACAGTGCTTCAGACACAGAAAAAAAAAATACCAGACAGTGCTTCAGACACAGAAAAAAATAAATTACCACAGTGCTTCAAACACAGAAAAAAAAAATTACCAGACAGTGCTTCAGACACAGAAAAAAAAAAATTACCAGACAGTGCTTCAGACACAGAAAAAAAAAATTACCAACAGTGCTTCGACACAGAAAAAAAAAATTTACCGAACAGTGCTTCAGACACAGAAAAAAAAAATACCAGACAGTGCTTCAGACACAGAAAAAAAAAATACCAACAGTGCTTCAGACACAAAAAAAAAATAAATTCCCACAGTGCTTCAAACACAGAAAAAAAAAAATTACCAGAACAGTGCTTCAGACACAGAAAAAAAAAAATTACCAGACAGTGCTTCAGACACAGAAAACAAATTTACCAGAAAGTGCTTCATACAAAGAAAAAAAAAAAAAATTACCAGACAGTGCTTCAGACACAGAAAAAAAAAAATTACCAGACAGTGCTTCAGACACAGAAAAAAAAAAATTACCAGACAGTGCTTCAGACACAGAAAAAAAAAATTACCAGACAGTGCTTCAGAAACAGAAAAAAAAAAATACCATACAGTGCTGCAGACACAGAAAAAAAATTACCAGACAGTGCTTCAGACACAGAAAAAAAAAAAATTACCAGACAGTGCTTCAGACACAGAAAAAAAAAAATACCAGACAGTGCTTCAGACACAGAAAAAAATAAATTACCAGACAGTGCTTCAAACACAGAAAAAAAAAAAAATTACCAGACAGTGCTTCAGACACAGAAAAAAAAACTTGCCAGAAAGTGTTTCAAAGACAGAATAGTCAAAAAAAAACAAAAAAAAACTTACCAGAAAGTCCTTCACCGACAGCAAAACCAAACACAATCTAATCACAAGTCCCTCAGGTAGAAAGAAAGTCTCAGAAACACTCTGTAGGCCCCTCTGACTGGAAAGTATGAGCTATGGCCGCTCTCAACTGATTTATCCCCCTCAAATTATATCTATATGTCTATATATATATATATACACATATATACCACAAGATACTACTTCTCTGACACATATGCGTTGGAAATCCGTAAACATGGTGGAGGGTCACAGCGCCCGTCCCAGGACAGATACAAAACGCAGCCGCCAAGGGACAGAGTGTTAGGGCATGTCCACACGGCACGGGTTTTCGGCCGGTTTTTCAGACGGTTTGCGGTTTTTCAGACCGCCTGAAAAACCAGCCGAAAATGAGCACTTTTGTGCTCTATGGAAAACCCGTGCAGCAGTCCCCACTGCACGGGTTTTCCGCCCGGCGGTTTTGTCGGCCGGGCGGACCAGCGACAAAACATTTGAACATGCAAAAACTTCCGCCCGGGTTTCCGGACGGAAGATGTGCATCTCAATGGGAGGGGGGGAGGGCTGTTCTCCGCTCATCATGGAGAAAAGCCGCCCCCCCCCCGCGGGCGTTGGGACGGCCACAAAACAGGACAAATACCGGCCGGCAAACCGGCCGGTATTTGTCCTGCGCCGTGTGAACGGCCCCTTAGGGTCTGTGTGTGTGTATATATGCACACTGGAGAACAGGGGAGTCTCCTGCAGCGCCCCTGAGTGTTGCAGAACTAGAATATTTTAACTCGCATATATAGACTTATAGGCTGTAAGATGGGCTCCTAGTATCAATTCCACTGGTGGGTGTATAGAAACAAAAAATATTCCACTGGTGGGCGTCTAGAAGCAAAAACATTTCCACTGGTAGACATCTAGAAACAAAAAACAATTCCACTGGGGGGCGTCAAGAAAAAAAAATATTCCACTGGTGGGCGTCTAGAAGCAAAAACATTTCCACTGGTAGACATCTAGAAACAAAAAACAATTCCACTGGTGGGCCTCTATAAAAAAAAAAACTATTCCACTGGTGGGCGTCTATAAACAACAAATATTCCACTGGTGGGCGTCTAGAAGCAAAAAATATTCCACTGGTGGGCGTCAAGGAAATAGAATTATTCCACTGGTGGGCGTCTAGAAACAAAAACAATTCCACTGGTGGGCGTCTAGAAACAAAAATATTCCACTGGTGGGCATCTAGAAAAAAAAATATTCCACTGGTGGGCGTCTAGAAACAAAAATATTCCACTGCTGGAAATCTAGAAACAAAGAATATTCTACTGGTGGGCTTCTAGGAAAAAAATTATTCCACTGGTGGGCGTCTAGAAGCAAAAAATATTCCACTGGTGGGTGTCTAGAATAATATCCAATGATGGGCCTTAGACAACCCTGTGCGACTGTGCGTGTACATATATTTATCTCAATAGCGATATGTATAGATAGATAAAGATGAAAGAGCAGCGCTTCTTAGAAACAGGGCGTCTGCAAGACCAGCATAGACCAAAAAGCCAAAATGATCTAAACAAATAGAAAAAAAGTTCTAGTCCCGAAAATATAAGAGAAAAAAAGTGTTTTCTATTCCAATGCCGGGCACATGTACCGAACCCCCAATTATATGTAT
Organism: Phyllomedusa bahiana; assembly: GCA_025379985.1. Lineage (NCBI taxonomy): Eukaryota > Metazoa > Chordata > Amphibia > Anura > Hylidae > Phyllomedusa > Phyllomedusa bahiana. The sequence continues at coordinate 54,215 of JAODAL010019968.1, read as the reverse complement.
GTGTGAATTTCATTACACAGGAGCTGTAAAAAAAAAAAAAAAAAAAAAAAAAACAAACTGAAGTGCACACTAGTGCAATATGCTGAGCAGGTTTTTTTTTTTTTTTTAATTAGAAAAAAATTTTTAAATTTCCCCTTCATCATTAGCTGAAAAACACTTTGTAGAGATTTTAGGTACCATGGGTGGTGCCCGTCTGCTGATGTCCCTTCATTTCACTCTGTCCAGTATCTACACCTTGAGTACAAAACTCCAAAAATCTCACATGCGCAGGAGATATGTGGAAGGGAAAAAATCCAGACGCCGGGCACTGTTGTTTAATGTATAGAAGATTATAAGACGATAAAATGTAAAAAAAATCGAATTTATTATTAACAGCTGAGCTAATTAAAGAAATGATCAAGCAAGAACAAACATCTATTTTGTGTTATAGAAAAGATTATGTAAATATATTTCACGATAAAAGGGGATTAATAATTATAACTATTACTATAGTATAGATTATATATGTGTGTATGGTTTATTATATTTGGTGTTATTTAAAAACACATATTATTATAAATATATTATTTTACAAAACATAGAATTAAAAATATTTTAATAAATATAGCGTAGAGTATAAATGTAAAGTAGATATGTGCGTGTGACACATTTCACTGTTTTATAGTAGAGAATCTTGGGATATAAATGGCCTTTGTAATAGTAATGGAAGGCTACAAATTAACAGGGCCCAACATAATTGTTAAAAACAAGCTGAATTACCACATCAGAATTATGTATATGCTGAGTTTTGGCATAACGCATGGCTGAACTCTTATCATACAAAGAAAATTAGCAAACTATTACTCTGACATGAGACTATCCAAAATTTTCGGAACATACACCCCAAATTTCACTGTTGGGCCCTAAGAATAATATTCCACTGGTGGTCACAACACTAAAAATTTAACTGTTGATCCCAAAGAATATTCCCATGGTGGGCATCAAGAATAAAATCCCCCCAGTGGGCAACTACCATAAAATTACCCCAGTGGGCATCTATAATATTCCCCCGATAGGCATCTAGAATAATATTCCCCTTGTGGGCAACTCGAATAATATTCCCCTGGTGGGCATCTAGAGTAATATTCCCCTGGTGGGCATCTAGAATAATATTCCCCTTGGGGGCATCTAGAATAATATTCCCCTTGGGGGCATCTAGAATAAAATTCCCCTGGTGGGCATCTAGAATAAAATTCCCCTAGTGGGCCCAAGAATAAAATTTCACTGGTGGGCCCCAAGAATAAAATTCTTCTGGTGAGCATCTAGAATACAATTTAATTTGTGGCCCTCTAGAATAAAATCCTACTGGTGAGCCCCAAGAATAAAATTCCATTGATGGGGCATCTAGCGTAAAATTCCACTGGTGGGGCATCTAGAATAAAATTCCAATGTTGGGCCCCAGAAATAAAATTCCACTGGTGGGTCTCTAGAATAAAATTCCACTGGTGGATATCTAGAATAAAGTTCTACTGGTGGGCATCTAGAATAAAGTTCCACTGGTGGGCATCTAGAATAACGTTCCACTGGAGGGCATCTAGAATAAAGTTCCACTGGTGGGCATCTAGAATAAAGTACCACTGGTGGTCCATAAGAATAAGATTCCTCTGGTGGGCATATATAAAAAAAAATTCAACTAGTGGGCATCTAGAAAAAAAATTCAACTAGTGGGCATCTAGAAAAAATTCAACTAGTGGGCATCTAGAATAAAATTCCACTGATGAGGCCTCTAGAATAAAATTCCACTGGTGGGGCCCTAGAATAAAATTCCACCATTGGCTATTTAAAGTTCCACTGGTGGGCACCAAGAATAAAATTCTACTGGTGGGCCCCAGAAAATAGAATTCCAGTGGTGGGCGTCTAGAATACAATTCTATTTGTGGGCCTCTAGACTAAAATCCTACTGGTGGGCTCTAAGAATAAAATTCCACAGGTGGGCATCTAGAATAAAATTCTACTGGTGGCCCCTTTGAAAAAAAACTTCTTCTGCGGGACATCTAGAAAAAAATGCCAGTGGTTGGCTTTTAGATTAAAATTCCACTGGTGGACCATAAAGATAAAATTCCATTGGTGGACCATAAAGATAAAATTCCACCAGTGGACCATAAAGATAAAATTCCACCAGTGGACCATAAAGATAAAATTCCACCAGTGGACCATAAAGATAAAAATTTAATTGGGGTGGCCCTTTAAAAGAAAAAAAATTTCCACCAGGGGAAACCTTTTAAAAGAAAAAATTCCCCCCAATTGGCCAAAAAGGGAAAAAAATTCCAACCAGTGGACCATAAAGAAAAAAATTCCCCCGGGCCCATAAAGATAAAATTCCAAAAAGGGGCCCATAAAGAAAAAATTTCCCCCGGTGGACCATAAAATAAAATTCCACCAGGGGCCCCCATAAAAAAAAAATTTCCCAAACCGGTGGACCATAAAGATAAAATTCCACCAGTGGGCCCTGAGAATACAAAAATTCCAGTTTGTGAGACCAAGAAAAACATTAAATGGGGGGGCATCTAAAAATTTCCCACGGGTGGGATTAAAAATTTCAGTTCCAGGGTTTGGGAAATCTAAAATAGTTTCCACAGGGTGGGCATCTAAAATAATTTCCCATGGGGGCATCTAGAAAAACAGTTCCATGGTGGGCCCATCTAAAAAAAGTTCCACGGGGGGAAATTTTAAAAAAAAAAATTCCCTGGTGGGCATTAGAAAAAATTTTCCAAGGGGGGGCCATCAAAAAAAAAGGTTCCATGGTGGGGCATCTAGAATAAATTTCCATGGTGGGCATCTAGAATAAATTCCCAAACGGTGGGGGCCTTTTTGGGAATAAAAATTGAACTAGTGGGCCCAAAGAATAAAAATTCCACTGGGGGGTTTCTAGAAAAAAATTCCATGGGGGGCCCCTTTAAGAAAAAAATTTCCAAGGGGTTTATTTTAGTAAAATTCCACTGGGTGGGGCCTTTTAGAAAAAAATTCTTCTGCGGGACATCTAAAAAAAAAATGCCAGGGTTGGCCCTAAGAATAAAATTCCACCACTGGGTATCTAGAGTAAAATTCCACTGGAGGGCCGAAAGAATAAACTTGAACTGGTTGGTCTCTAGAATAAAAATCCACTGGTGGGCATCTACAATAAAGTTCCACTGGTGGGCCTAAGAAAATAAAATTCCACTGTTGGGCATCTAGAACAAAATTCAACTAGTGGGCATCTAGAATAAAATTTCCACTGGGCATGGGGAATAAAATTCAGTGGGGGTCTTCTAAATAAAACCCCAATGTTGGCCGAAAGAAAAAAATTTCCTTTGATGGGGATTAGAAAAAATTCCACTGGGGGGAAATTAGAAAAAAAATTCCCAATGGGGCCCCAGAAAAAAAATTTCCCATGGGGGTCCTAGAATAAAATTCCACTGGTGGGTTTTCTAAAAAAAAAGTTCCACTGGTGGGCATTAAAAAAAAAGTTCCACGGGGGAAAATTAGAATAAAGTTCCCACTAGTGGGGCCTAAGAATAAAATCCATGGTGGGCACTAAAAAAAATAAATAGTGGGCATCTAGAAAAAAAATTCCAGGGTGGTTATCTAAAATAAAATTTAACTGGTGGGTTTTTGAATAAAATTCCCACTAGTGGCCCTAAGTAAAAATTTTCCCCCATTGGGTTTTTTAAAAGTAAAATTCCCTAGGGGGCCCAAGAATAAAATTCCATGGGGGGCCCCAAACATAAGTTTCCTGGGGTTTTGGGGTAATCTAGAAAAAATTCCCCGGGGGGGGCATCTAAATAAAATTCTACTGGTGGGCATCTAGAATAAAATTCTACTGTTGGGCATCTAGAATAAAATTCTACTGGTGGCCCCTTTGAAAAAAACTTCATCTGTGGGACATCTAGAAAAAAATGCCAGTGGCTGGCTTTTAGAATAAAATTCCACTGGTGGACCATAAAGATAAAATTCTACTGGTGGGCCTCAAGAATAAAATTCCACTGGTGGCCCATAAATATAAAATTCCACCGATGGGCCCTAAGAATAAAAAAATCCAGCTGTGAGTCCTAAGACTAAAAGTTATCTGGTTGGCCTCTAGAATAAAATTCCACTGGTGGGTATCTAGAATAAAATTCCACTGGTGGGCATCTAGACTATAGTTCCACTGGTGGGCATCTAGAATAAAGTTCCACTGGTGGGCATCTAGAATAAAGTTCCACTGGTGGGCATCTAGAATAAAGTTCCACTGGTGGGCATCTAGAATAAAGTTCCACTGGTGGACATCTAGAATAAAGTTCCACTGGTGGGCATCTAGAATACAGTTCCACTGGTGGGCACCTAGAATAAAATTCCACTGGTATGCCCCAAGAATAAAATTCCCTTGGTGTGCCTCAAGAATAAAATTAACCTGGTGTGCCTCAATAATAAAATTAACCTGGTGTTCCCCAGAAATTAAATACCACTGGTGGGCCCTAAGAATAAAATTCCACTGGTGGGGCCCTAAGAAAAAAATTCCCCTGGTGGGCATCTAGAATAAAATTCCCCTGGTTGGCATCTAGAATAAAATTCCCCTGGTTGGCATCTAGAATAAAATTCCCCTGGTGGGCATCTAGAATAAAATTCCCCTGGTGGGCATCTAGAATAAAATTCCCCTGGTGGGCATCTAGAATAAAATTCCCCTGGTGGGCATCTAGAATAAAATTCCACTGGTGGGTCCTAAGAATAAAATTCCACCACTGGGTATTTTAGACTAAAATTCCACTGGTGAGCATCTAGAATAAAATTCTACTGGTGGCCCTTTTGAAAAAAAACTTCTTCTGCAGGACATCTAGAAAAAAATGCCAGTGGTTGGCCTTTAGAGTAAAAGAATAAACTTGAACTGGTTGGCCTCTAGAATAAAAATCCACTGGTGGGCATCTAGAAAAACGTTCCACTGGTGTGCATCTAGAATAACATTCCACTGGTGGGCCTAAGAAAATAAAATTCCACTGTTGGGCATCTAGAATAAAATTCCACTGGTGGGCCCTAAGAATAAAATTCCACCACTGGGTATTTTAGTAAAATTCCACTGGTGAGCATCTAGAATAAAATTCTTCTGCAGGACATCTAGAAAAAAATGCCAGTGGTTGGCCCTAAGAATAAAATTCCACTGGTGGTTATCTAGAATAAAATTCAACTGGTGGGCGTCTTGAATAAAATTCCACTAGTGGGCCCTAAGTATAAAATTCCACCATTGGGGATTTAAATTAAAATGCCACTAGTGGGCACCAATAATAAAATTCCACTGGTGGGCATCTAGAATAAAATTCTACTGGTGGGCATCTAGAATAAAATTCTACTGGTGGGCATCTAGAATAAAATTCTACTGGTGGGCATCTAGAATAAAATTCCACTGGTGGGCATCTAGAATAAAATTCTACTGGTGGGCATCTAGAATAAAATTCTACTGGTGGGCATCTAGAATAAAATTCTACTGGTGGCCCCTTTGAAAAAAACTTCTTCTGTGGGACATCTATAAAAAAATGCCAGTGGCTGGCTTTTAGAATAAAATTCCACCGGTGGACCATAAAGATAAGATTCCACCGATGAGCCCTAAGAAAAAAAAAAAATCCAGCTGTGAGACCTAAGAATAAAATTGAACTGGTTGGCCTCTAGAATAAAATTCCACTGGTGGGCATCTAGAATAAAATTCCCCTGGTGTGCCTCGAGAATAAAATTAACCTGCTGTGCCTCAAGAATAAAATTCCTCAGGTGTTCCCCAGGAATAAAATTCCATTGGTGGACCGGCCCTAAGAATAAAATTTCACTGGTGGGCCCTAAGAATAAAATTTCACTGGTGGGGCCCTAAGAATAAAATTGCATTGGTTGGGCCCTAAGAATAAAATTGCATTGGTGGGGCCCTAAGAATAAAATTGCAATGGTGGGGCCCTAAGAATAAAATTGCATTGGTGGGGCCCTAAGAATAAAATTGCACTGGTGGGGCCCTAAGAAAAAAAATGCACTGGTGGGGCCCTAAGAAAAAAATTGCACTAGTGGGGGCCATAAGAAAAAAATTGCATTAGTGGGGCCCTAACAATAAAATTGCACTGGTGGGGCCCTAAGAAAAAAATTCCACTGGTGGGATTCTAGAATAAAATTCCACTGGTGGGCATCTAGAATAAAATTCCCCTGGTGGTATCTAGAATAAAATTCCACTGGTGGGCCCTAAGAATAAAATTCCACCACTGGGTATTTTAGATTAAAATTCCACTGGTGGTCATCTAGAATAAAATTCTACTGGTAGCCCTTTTGAAAAAAACTTCTTCTGCAAGACATCTAGAAAAAAATGCCAGTGGTTGGCCCGAAGAGTAAAAGAATAAACTTGAACTGGTTGGCCTCTAGAATAAAAATGCACTGGTGGGCATCTAGAAAAACGTTCCACTGGTGGGCATCTAGAATAACGTTCCACTGGTGGGCATCTAGAATAACGTTCCACTGGTGGGCATCTAGAATAACGTTCCACTGGTGGGCATCTAGAATAACGTTCCACTGGTGGGCCTAAGAAAATGAAATTCCACTGTTGGGCATCTAGAATAAAATTCCACTGTTGGGCATCTGGAATAAAATTCAACTAGTGGGCATCTAGAATAAAATTCCACTGTTGGGCATCTGGAATAAAATTCAACTAGTGGGCATCTAGAATAAAATTCCACTGTTGGGCCTTAAGTATAAAATTACAACATTGATTATTTAGAGTAAAATTTCACTGGTGGGCCCCAAAGATAAAATTCCACTGTTGGGTATCTAGAATACAATCCTATTTGTGGGCCTCTAGACTAAAATCCTACTGGTGAGCCCTAAGAATTAAATTCCACTGGTGGGCATCTAGAATAAAATTCTACTGATGGCCATCTAGAATAAAATTCTATTTGTGGCCATTTTGAAAAAAAACTTCTTCTGCAGGACATCTAGAAAAATGCCAGTGGTTGTCCCTAAGAATAAAATTCCACCACTGGGTATCAAGAATAAAATTCCACCACTGGGTATCAAGAGTAAAATTCCACTGGTGGGCCCCAAGAATAAAATTCCAATGGTGGGAATCTGGAATAAAATTCCCCTGGTGGGCCCAAGAATAAAATTCCTCTGGTGGGCCCAAGAATAAAATTCCACCGATAGGCCCTAAGAATAAAATTCCACTAGTGGAGTCTTAAGAATAAAATTCCCATAGAGAACCCTAAGAAAGATTCCACTGGTGGGCTCTGAGAAAACAAATTTCCACCAATGGGCCCTTAGAAAAAAATTCCACCTCTGGTCATTAAGAATAACATTTAACTGGTTGTCCTCTAGAATAAAATTCCACTGATGGGCATCTAGAAAAAGTTCCACTGGTGGGCCCTAAGAATAAAATTTCACTGGTGGGCTCCAAAAATAAAATTCCAGTGGTGGGCATCTAGAATACAATTCTATTTGTGGGCCTCTAGACTTAAATCCTACTGGTGGGCCTTAAAAATAAAATTCCACTGGTGGGCATCTCGAATAAAATTCTACTGGTGGCGCTTTTGGAAAAAACTTCTGTAGGACGTATCGAAAAAAATGCCAGTGGTTGGCCCTAAGAATAATATTCCACGACTAGGTATCAAGAGTAAAATTCCACTGGTGGGCCCCAAAAATAAGAATAAAATTCCACTGGTGGAGTCCTAAGAATAAAATTCCACTGGTGGGCACTAAGAAAAAAAAATCCAACAGTGGGCACTAAATAAAAAATTCCACCAGTGGGCCCTAAGAATAAAATTGCGCTGCTTGGCCTCTAGAATAAAATTCCACTGGAGGGCAGTTAGAATAAAGATCCACTGGTGGGCCTTAAGAATAAAATTCCACTGGTGGGCATCTAGAAAAAATGCAACTGGTGGCAACCCCTAGAATAAAATTCCTCTGGTGGGTATCTAGAATAAAATTCCACTGGTGAGGCTTTAGGAATAGAATTCCACTGGTGGGGCCCTAGAATAAAATTTCAAAGGTGTACCCTAACAATAAAATTCCACCGGTGGACATCTAGAAAAAAATTGCACTGGTTGAGCCCCTAGAATAGAATTCCATTGGTGGGGCCCTAAGAATAAAATTGCAATGGTGGTCCCTAAGATTAAAATATCACTTGTGGGGCCCTAGAATAAAATTCCATGGTGGACATCTAGAAGAAAATTCCACTAGTGGGGCTTCTAGAAGAAAATTCCACTAGTGGGGCTTCTAGAAGAAAATTCCACTAGTGGGGCTTCTAGAAGAAAATTCCACTGGTGGGGCTTCTAGAAGAAAATTCCACTGGTGGAGCTTCCAGAATAAAATTCCACTGGTGGAGCTTCTAGAAGAAAATTTCACTGGTGGACATCTAGAAGAAAATTCCACTGGTGGGGCTGCTAGAATAAAATTTCACTGGTGCGGCTGCTAGAATAAAATTTCACTGGTGCGCCCTAAGTATAAAATTCCACCATTGGCGATTTAGAGTAAAATTCCACTGGTGGGCCCCAAAAATAAAATTCCACTGGTGGGAATCTAGAATACTATCCTATTTGGGGGCCTCTAGACTAAAATCCTACTACTGGGCCCCAAGAATAAAATTCCACAGTCAGGCCCTAACAACAAAATTCTACGGGTGGAGTCTGAAGAGTAAAATTCCCATGGTGGGCCCTAAGAAAAAGATTCCACTGGTGGGCACTAAGAACCTGTGGGCCTTAAGAACCTGTGGGCATCTAGAATAAAGTTCCACTGGTGGGCACCAAGAATAAAATTCCACTGGTGGGCCCCCAAAAATACAATTCCAGTGGTGGGCATCTAAAATGCAATTCAATTTGTGTGCCTCTAGACTAAAATCGTACTGGTGGGCCTTAAGAATAAAATCCTACTGGTGGGCCTTAAGAATAAAATTCCATTGTTGGGCCATAAGAATAAATTTCCAGGGAGGTTAAGAAAGTTTCCTTTTGGGATAGGAGGGGGAAAATGATTCAAAACGAAGGGGAAAAATTTTCGTTTAGAATTTCGGAAAATTGGGTTCTGAACGAAGTCGAAGTTTGGGGTACTTCACGGGCGAAGTGTTTTTTGATTGATAAAAGGCTGCGAGCACGGGGGTTTTCATGGGGCAAAGAAACTCTGGGAGGAAGAAGGGCTAGCCGCCAAGACATGGGGGCAGGATGAACCCAATCAAGACCGGCGGGTTTCGTGTGTCACCGCACTATATAAGTCCGGGGGTGCGACGCGGGACTCATACCGCTTATTGAAATGATGGGGGAAGGGTGCTCCCACGCTTTTTTATGATATTTTACAAAAGAATTTTAATTTTTAACAGCGATTTTTTGGGGGTGTACAGCTTGTCTAGACTGCTTCTCTTAACGTTCTATTTCTGATTTTTGTGGGGTATTGGACTGAATCCAGCGTGCGTCCACGCAGCTGCAAAACATTTTTAATGCTTCTGTCAAGCCATTAAATATCCAAGGGTTATTAACCCCGTTCCTGTTGTATTCATTTAAAAAAACAGGTTTTTTTTCAATCCAAAAACCCTTAATTTTTGGTTGCCATTTTTTTTGCGCATTTAGATCCGGGGTTAATTTAACGTTCTCTGTTGTGGGACTAAAAGAAACGTCTTTTTTCATCGCCAAAAAAGATTTTTTTTCCTTAGCATAATTCATAACCGAAGGTTAATTACAAGTTTTTCTCTTTTTTGTGTACCGAAAATACCACCATTGTAACCGCTACAAGCTGGTAATTTTTTGGTTGCTCATTTTTTTGGCGCAATTTTAAACCAGGGGGGTTTTTAAGCGTTGTTCTGCTGTTGTGGTCACTAAAAGAAACCTTCTTTTTCACCGCCAAAGAAGCAATTTTGCCTGTAGCATAATTCATATCCGAAGGTTAATTAAAGGGGTGTTATCGTTTGAGCTGTTTGGGCTGTTCAGCTAATTTTCTGAGATTGAGTTTGAAATCCAGAGGCGTGTCTCTCCTGTCAGCAGGCGTGTCTCTCCTCCCATGAGGCGTGTCTCCCCTCACTGAAGAACTGTGACATCATTTTGTATGAAGCAGGGGATGCAGAAGGTTGTCTGGATATAACAGCTCTGTAGCCTCCTGCATGCTTCTTATGTCTGCAGCCTTGAGGCTCCAAACACCAGCAAGCACCTGTCATATGTCTTAGTTTACACACAAATGACGCTGAAAGCCAACAGCTTTAACTTCTAGTGGTGTTCACCCAAATTGTACTGACAACAGTGAGACCTTTACTCAACTACAAGGACAAATGTCAGCTTCAAGTAAAGATCTCTGCTTCCTGTCAGTGACATGTGAGTGAAAACAATGGGGGGAGAACCAATCAGCTATGAGAGAAGGCCCTGCTCAGCTTGTAACTAACTTGGGCTGTTGGTGCAGCGGTAGAGCAGTGAGCAGTGATTGCTTTTACAACGAAGGGGTTTGGAGTTCTAGTCCCCTCACAGAGTATATTCCCCCCCCCCCCCTAATTTCTACACATATGTAGAGAGACCTAAAATATATATGTCGATTTCTATAATGATATATATACACATAGCTCCCCTATATCATGTCTCCTCCCCCAGAATATATGCATTGTATCACATATGTTGGAAGTGCTTGGTGTGACTACTGTGACAATGGGACACTATATAGGGGAGCTTTGTGTGTGTATATGAATAAAATTATAGATGTCTACACATATTTTCCATATCTTTACATATGTGTACCAATTTATAAAAGAAAAAAAAAATACTGATGGGACTTGAACTCCTAACCTTTATCTTGCAGAGTGGATCAGCTAAGCACTGCACTATACAAGCAGCTTATGCAGACAGTGTTGAAGCCTTATGTTATACACTACAGATGATGTCATAAGGAGGCGGGGCTTGCATTAGCCCTGAGGAACAGAACGCCCTCTTTTCAGCAGCTTAAGGACTGGACCTGTGAGGAGGTGAAACAACTCTTGGCAAAAGCCCTTGAAACAGGCAGTCATTGCCCAGATCATCACCATAGAGCTGGGAGGTGTACATAGAGCCAGCAGACCTTGGTTTCACTATCAATTTTAACAGCTCAGAGGGGAGTAAACACAGAGTGTGCAGGCAGCCAATTACAGTGCAGGGGGTGTGGCCGGGGCGTTTCCTGTCTAGGGGCGTATCGCAACAGGCTGAATGAAATGTCAGCCAGCCAATCACAGTGCAAGGGGCGTGTCTAGGGAATCGACCAGGGGCCGTTCCGACCAGCAACAGAGAAACAGCAGAAACAGAATACAGTACAGATTTACAGAGAAGCTGATATCTGCTAAACCAAGTGACAGAGGTAATGCAACCCAATTACAAAAGTGCTTATTTTTACTGTCCCCATAATCTGAGACATGATCTTTGTAACGATAAAACCCCTATAAGCCTGTTTGTGCTTTTACATTCAGTAAAATACACAGTGTTTTTAATCGACACATACAAGTAAATTTTTACTGGCCATTTGTGGAGCACAATTTATATCCAAGGGTTACCCAAGCTTCTTAGTGGGTTCATTTGGAGTCAAATACAGGGTGTGTATTCATCATATACAGATATCTTCATCAAACAGTGTCTGTACATTTTAGAACAAACAATTTGTCAGAGAGGTGGCAGGCTCTTCACCTGCGAGTGGCAGTGGCACAAACATTCCTGGAGCAGGCCCAGGTCACACGTCGCAGCAGGGGTCACTCGGTGAGGCCAGAACTGCTGGTGTCATCTAGCGGCTGTGTGTTGTTCAGCAAACCAATGGTTCTTGATTGGTTGACTTCCTCCCAGATGACACGTCAGACACAACCCTTAGTTGGCATGGCCCGAGAGCGGGTCAGCGGCCCTCACCTGTCCTCAACCCGCCTCTGTCCCATCTGGTTCCCTCAGCCAGAGATCTCCTATGTGGTCTGGGCTCAGCGCCCCGATCTAGCGAGGATGAACAATTTGAGGAGGGCAGTCAGCAGCTACTTGGCAGCGAAGAAATGGGGCCAATATCCTCTGCTTCTTGCAGTAGGGAGCAAAGTATAGATGTGGAGAGTGGCATGGGAGGTCATGTTGTGAGGGGTCAGCCTCTGCATACCAAGACCGGTGATGAGAACAGCAGTGACGATGAAACACAAATAGATGATGATGTAGCCGACCGCACTTGGGAGCGTAGGGAGCCAGGGCTTCATCATCGCAGGAGAAGAGGGCGTCAGCTTGCGCATCAGGCAGCGGCGCAGCCAGCAAGTGGGTTGTGTGGCCGTGAGTCAGCAGGGTAGCAGCAGTGTGAGGTCAGGAGCCAAGCGGCCACGGGGTAGAAAACCCGCTTCGCAGGTCCAAGAAAGTAGCGGCACAGGGGCTCAGCGAGGCAGCGGCGGCAGTAGTCACTCAGTGCGGAGCGTTGGCGGTAAAATCAGCTACTCGGCAGTGTGGCAGTTCTTTGCTAAGACACCGGAGGAGCCGAATATGGGTATATGTAGAATCTGTGGGCAGAAAGTGAAGCGTGGCCAGGGAGCTAACGTTGGCACCACAGCCCTGCGTCAACACATGCAGCGTCACCATCTGGTGGCCTGGGAGAAACGTGGCTCAGATGTGGTGGTCCATCCTGCCGCCGCAGCAGCGGCCGGTGGCATGCATGCCATTTCAGCCAGTCAAGGCTCCACCACCTCTGCAGAAGGGAGCTGTTTCTCTTTGCCATCATCTCCTGGTCCAGATGCTCCTGCTCCTCGCTACTCATGGCGCCAGAGTCGTTCAGCGAGGCGATTGCAAAGAGACAACAGTATGCGTCCAACCATCCTAAGGTACAGCAGCTGACCGTGCTCCTGTCCAAGTTGTTGGTACTGCACTCCCTCCCTTTCCAAATGGTGGACTCTGCACCATTCAGAGAACTAAGGGCTTGTGCCGAGCCGAGATGTAGAGTTCCAAGCCGTAATTTATTTTCCAAAAAGGCAGTACCAGCACTTCATAAATATGTAGAACAGAAGGTGGGCCAGTCCTTGAGCTTATCGGTTTGTTCCAAGGTGCACGGCAGCGTGGACGTCTGGAGCTGTAACTACGGTCAGGGACAGTATATGTCCTTTACGGCCCATTGGGTGAATGTGCTTCCTGCCCAGGCACACCAACAACTTGGACAGGAGACGCCGCTTTCTCCTCCACATTGTCAAACTGCGGCTCCTGCGCCAATGTCCGCCTCCTCCTCCTCCACCACCACCACCATCTCAGCCTCCACAAGTACTGCTCCATCATACCACATGTGTAGGGCACAGCGGTGTCACGCATTTCTACACCTGGCTTGCCTCGGCGAACGAAGTCACACAGGGGAGGAACTGCTCCGCGTCATGCAGCAAGAAATCGATGTGTGGCTTTCTCCTCGCCAACTGCAAATCGGAACCATGGTGACGGACAATGGGAGGAACATGGTGTCCGCGCTGCACCGAGGAGGGATGGTCCATGCGCCCTGCATGGTGCATGTGTTCAATCTGGTTGTGAAAAGGTTCCTGAAGTCTTCCACCGATCTTCAGAAGATTCTGAAAATGGCCAGGAAACTGTGCATGCACTTCATCCATTCCTACAAAGCCAGGAACACCCTCCTCGAGTTGCAGCGGCAGAACGGCCTCCCCCAACACACTCTGATATGCGATGTTTCCACCCGTTGGAATTCCAGCCTGCACATGTTGGACCGACTGTATGAACAGAGAAAGGCCATTAACGATTTTTTGATGATCCAGGCAGACAGGAGTACTCCCCTGTGTAACTTTGATGTCAGCCAGTGGCAGCTCATGCGTGACACCTGCCGTTTGTTGAGGCCATTCGAGGAGGCGATGTTATTTGTCAGTCGCCAGGACTACGGGATGAATATGCTTGACAAAGACCCGGGTGTGGGTCGAAACGTTGCAAAACTTCTGTACTCTGGATTCTTGAATAAAGGAACACTCATGCTGACGCCCGTTTGCGACTTTATTTGTACGGGATGAATAATGTCATTCCACTGCTTCAAGTCCTGGAACAGATGCTGAAAAATCTGTCTGGGCAGGGGACTGGAAACGTGGCGACTACATCTCGCGGCCACAGTCCGGTGGGGACTGAAATGGAGGAGGAGGACATTGGAGCAGAAGCATTGTCTGGTGAAATGAGTGGATTTTCTATCCAGGTGACAAGAGACGAGGAGCAGGAGCAGCTGGAGGAGGTGGATGGGGATGAGGAAGACGAGGCAGATGACCCACAAGCACCGTGGCAGTATACAGTGGAGATGGAGGCAGGGAGCCCCTCGGAATCACTTGTGCAGATGGCCCGCAGCATGCTGATTTGCCTGGCTAGTGACAGCCGATAGTCAGCATCCGGCAGAGGGATGACTTCTGGCTCTCCACCCTATTGGACCCTCGCTACCGGTCCAAAATGGGAGCCTTTTTCCCAGCTGCTGAGAGGGAGGACAAACTAAAAAATACTATAGGGAAATCCATCGTAGTCAGATGGCCACTGCCTATGTGCGGCATTGTCCCTCCTCTGACAGGTCTGACCGGGGGGTTCTTCAGCGCTCACATACTACTGCCGTGGCTGCTGGGGGAAGGTGAGGGGGGGGGTAGGAGCAGAACCAGCTCTTTCAGCAGCAACCTAAGTCTGGAGTCACTGATGAGCAGCTTCCTTCACCCGCCTAGTGAGGAGGGCAGTCGCCAGCAGCAGCAGGACCTGGAGCAGACCCTGAACCAACAGGTCGTGGCCTACTTGGACAGCACTCTGCCACCCCAGTTAGAAGATCCGCTGGACTACTGGGCAGCCAAACTGGATGTGTGGCCGCAACTTGCCGAGTTTGCAGTGGAGAAGCTGTCCTGCCCGGCCAGTAGTGTGGCATCAGAACGGGTCTTCAGTGCGGCGGGGGCCATCGTTACCCAAAGGAGAACCCGCTTGTCCACGGAAAATGTGGAACGACTGACCTTTGTCAAGATGAATCAGGCGTGGATCGGCAGGAATTTCCACACACCAATGCCTTAGGCGTCAGACTACATCAGCCATGATGCCTCACCCAAACTGTGAGAAATGAGTCTGGGTTCAAACTACCTGCCTCAGCCACTTTTCTGATGATGCCACACATCTGCTGACAGTTTCTCCATCTGCCACCCACCATCTTTACCAGGGACTGGTATTGCCACCCACCTCCCCACACTGTCATTGTGCCACTCTATGACCTCATGCTGCTGCTGCTGTTCTTGGTGCCGTGACATCCACACTATGTAATTGTGCCACTCTCTGACCTCATGCTGTTGCTGCCGTCACCTCCACTCTGTCATTGTGCCACTCTGTGAACTACTACTGTTTTGCCACCTCCAGAATTTCTCATTGTGCCACTGTCTGACCTCATGTTGCTGCTGCTGTGGCTGCTGCCGTGACCTCCACACATTGTCATTGTGCCACTCTGTGGCCTACTCCAGTTTTTGCAACCTCCAGTATGTCATTGTGCCACTCTCTGACCTCATGCTGCTGTGGCTGCCGCCGTTACCTCCACACTCTGTCACTGATGTTACCACCTGAGCTCTCAGCTTGTTTTTTTCCAGCTTTCGCTGCCATGACTTTATCAGGCTACATTCCCGATTCAGTTTTTTGGTTAGTTTTGCCCTCTTAAGTGCCCAGGGAATTTTATAGTGAAGCGATTCTAAGAGCGACGGCAGTCATCTCCGTGTCATACTAAAACACAACATTGTATGAAGACCAAACCAAGCTCCCTTTGCATATTTAAGCATGGCACAACGTTCTACAGCACCCTGCAGGCTCTGTGCAGCCTGGAAATAGCTGTTTTTAACTTGATTCGTCCCGAAGTAATTCGGACCGAAACAAATTTTGTCGGAAAATTCAGCGAAGTCACCGAATCGAATTTTTGAGAAATTCGCCCATCTCTAGTGGGCACTAAGAAAAAAAAATTCCCCCGGTGGGACCTAAGAATAAAATTGCACTGCTTGGCCGCTAAAATAAAATTCCAATGGGGGGCATTTAGAATAAAGTTCCACTGGTGGGCCCTAAGAAAAAAATTCTACTGGTGGGCATCTGGAAAAAAAATCCTCTGGTGGGCATCTAGAATAAAATTCCACTGGTGGGCACCTAGAATAAAATTCCACTGGTGGGCACCTAGAATAAAATTCCTCTGGTGGGCACCTAGAATAAAATTCCTCTGGTGGGCACCTAGAATAAAATTCCTCTGGTGGGCATCTAGAATAAAATTCCACTAGTGGGAATCTAGAATACAATACTATTTGTGGGCCTCTAGACTAAAATCCTACTGGTGGGCCCTAAGAATAAAATTCTACTGGTGGCCATCTAGAATAAAATGTTACTGGTGGCCCTTTTGAAAAAAAACTTTTTCTGCAGGACATCTAGAAAAAAATGCCAGTGGTTGGCCCTAAGAATAAAATTACACCACTGGGTATCTAGAATAAAATTCCACTGATAGGCCCGAAGAGTAAAATTCCACTGGTGGGCACTAAAAAAAAAATTCCACCAGTGGGCCCTAAGAATAAAATTGCACTGCTTGGCTTCTAGAATAAAATTCCACTGGAGGGCATTTAGAATAAAGATCCACTGGTGGTCATCTAGAATAAAATTCCGCTGGTGTGCATCTAGAATAAAATTCCACTGTTGAGGACTCTAGAATAAAATTCCACTGTTGAGGACTCTAGAATAAAATTCCACTGGTGGGCCCCAAGAATAAAATTCCACTGGTGGGCCTCTAGAATAAAATTCCACTGCTGGGCCTCTAGAATAAAATTCCACTGGTGAGGCCTCTAGAATAAAATTCCACTGGTGAGGCCTCTAGAATAAAATTCCACTGGTGGGCCTTAGAAATAGAATTCCAATAGTGGGGCTTTAGAATGAAATTTCAATGGTGTACCCTAACAAAATTCCACTGGTGGAGCCCTAAGAATAAAAGTGCAATGGTGGAGCCCTAGAATAAAATTCCATGGTGGACATTTAGAATAAAGTTCCACTGGTGGGTATCTAGAATCAAATTCTATGTCTGCAATTTCTGTTCTGTTTAGTTCTGCTACATCTGTAAATTGAAAAACTGTGAATTTGAAAATACGATGCAGGTTACTTTGAGTGGAGTAAATTTCTCCACTTTGTTGATGACACTGTAATATAAACTGCTGCAAATTTTCCATGTGCAAAATGTGTATTATTTTCACTTGTATATGTGTACGATAAGTGTCAGAGTATCCCAATTATTTTACCGTTCTGCATAAATGTAACCTAAAAATTGTCAAACTTTTACACAAGTCCTATAAGGAGATAAAGAACCAAATCTAACAAATTAGTCAAATATTAGACTTGATTTTAATTGATATAGTGATGTATTTTGTGAGTGGCAGCATTTTTTGTACCTTTAAAATTGCTAGATAATTTGAAGACGATATAAGTTGTTTACAATCAATAGGATAATAATCAGATTTGGATGTGACCTGTTTAATTTAAAGAACAGGGATTTATTAAAGGCTGATCTTCAAAACACTCGGTTGTGAAAGTGTTTTGCAGCAAGAACAGAGGAGATTTCTGAGGACCTCAGAAAAAGTTGTTGATGCTCATCAGGCTGGAAGTGGGAACAAAACTATGGTCCAAAACATTAAGTGTGACTTACATTTCAATATACTAACTTGATGATAAGTACTAGCGTCTCCCAAACACTATACCTAGGCTGTGGAGTGTATGGGGATGGCTGCACAAAACAAAGATAAAACACATCTTGCCCCCTTAAATATAAACAATATATATTACAGCAAAGCATATGATATAATCAGCAAATAGAACACTCCAAATATAAGATGTATCTTTTGATTTTAAGTATCCTATGTCAAGGGCTATGTTTACCAGGAGTTTCATTAAAGCACTAATACTGAGATCCCGGAGAGCAAATTATGTGTTGAGTAGTGTATAGGAAGATCAGTTGGTTCTGGCGAGCTCCTGTAGCTTACCTTGGTGACGTCACCTGCACATGGTGCTCAACCCTGCCGGGGCGTTGATTACCTCTCCTGTGCTTGTCTAGAGTTAGGTGTGTGGTGGATTGTATATTTCTTATCTCCAGTGGTCGGTACCCTTTGTTGTATTGGCCATATTGATTTTTAGTGCTATTGGTGCTTTATTGGAGCTCTTGGTAAACATACCTCTTGGCTTATGATCCTTAGAACCAGCAGGTACCTTTAATGTAGTATTTGCCGATTATATCATCAGCTTATTACACTATACAGGACATGTGCTTTGCTGTTAAGTTGAAGGTGTATATTGTTATATTTAGGAGTGCAAGATTAGTTTTTCTTATTGTGTATTATCTTTGTTTTAGGGGTGTGGCATCCCCATACACTTAGCAGCCTAGATATAGTGTGTGGTAGGTGTTAGTGCTTTATATTGAGTGTGTATAATGAAATATAAATCACGCTTCTAGAATGTTTTGTATCATAGTTTTCCACCCATTTCCAGCCGGATGAGCATCAACAACTTTTTCTGAGATCCTCAATACACAATTTTTATTAATGTGCTGCCTTTTCTCTAAACTACCTGTGGATTTCATATCTTTTATTACATCCTCCTGGCATCAATGTGTTTTCTACAAATGTCAAGACTTGTTCTTCCTCCTATCATGAGTGTTCAGTGGTTTTTAAGATAAAGCAAATTCTGAGTTGTAATAAGGTTTGTCGAAATCTAATTGGATGCAACGTGTGCCTGGATGTCTGAGGATGATCAGTCTCCATAGATCCCCTCAAATCTCATGAGAGGTGAACCTCAATAGAATAGAATATTCATCACATCTGCCTTTTGCGACAAGCCCTGGGAGTGCAACCCTGCTAGACCCAGCTTTGGCTTCTCTGCTCACCATGGCCATCATCCGTATTGATGAGCGATCATTAAAAATATCGAGATCTAGGCAATTGCTGATTTTGGAAAGTATCGCGTCGATTTACGATCTCGATCGATCGTCGATCCCCATTAAGGTCTATGGGAGAGGAAGACCAGGTTCATTTTTAGACCCAAACAGGTGAGAAGCTGGAATTACCATCCACAACAGTGAACTGGATACGTGGCACATCTTAGTCAAGACAATTAGACTCTAAAGCTATGTTCACACGGCTAAGTTTGGGACGTATTTCGGTCCGTATTACGCGCGAAGTGCGCAAATTACGGGCCGAAAACGTCCCATTCATTACGGTAATTCACAGTTCTCATAGAGAACTATGGATTACGTCTCCTCTCCCGCCCGGCGAAGCCGGCCGGGCGGGAGATATTGACAATGTGAATACTAGGCGCAATACGCGCTGCTAGTAATTTACGTCAATGGCCGCGAAGTGCCGCCACTGCTCAGTCCCCTAGCTCCTAGGCCAGCCCGGTTCACGGGTAATTGCGGTGGGTAATTACGCCCGCAAATAACCGTAGTGGAATCATAATGCCTAAGAGTCACTGAAAAAAATTCACTGGCTAAAATAATTCAACCCGTTCAACGGCTAACCAAACGATGAGGACGGCGTAGCCACAGCAGGTACAATGGTAGCAGCTGCTACGGGGCCACTTTGACACAAAACAAGACACCGGTATTGGAAATGGCACATGGTAACTGGCAGGAGACCCCTATCACTTTTTGCACCAGGGACCAAGAACTTGTCATATATGTGGTGGCAGCAAGAACATCCCAACGGAGAACACGGAGGTTCAGCTGACAGGGCCTTAGTTACAGTGGGTGCTGTGAGAGCCAGGGCTGCCATCAGTCATCTATTAACCGTTTCATGACCACATGCAGCTAAATCAAATGGGGCCGCCCACCCATTACTACTTTCTATTTTTAACATATCACCGGGCCCCTGACAGGAATTCTGCCCTATTGGCACCCCTGACATCCATTTTAAAGTAGGCTGACCCCAAAACCAGCAAAAATGCCCTTAAGGACCCTCAGAATAAAAATTTCCATTAAGAAATTGATTATTTGAAAAAACAATTTTTCCAATGCTGCTGCTACAGCTACTGGCCATTCTACTGCTGTCATGTTGCTGACGTTGTTCCACCGTGACGAAGACGCAACAGATGTCTCCAGTTGGTCAACGAGCCCTGTCTCAAATTCCTGCATTTTACTGTCAATTTGCGTGGGTGAAAGGAAATTGCTCACCTTTGATTTGTAACGTGGATCAAGGAGGGTGGCCACCCAGTAACCGCTGCTCATTTTGTTGGCCTTGATGCTTGTGAAAGAAGCTTTTTTTCAATAAGACCATTAATATTGGTTTCTTTTACAGCGGCATTACCCCAAAACCAGCACAGATCCCGTTATGGACTCCCATAATAACATTTTCCTGAAGAAAATAGTATTTGAACCAATATTTTAGTGAACAGGCCATTGACTATCCCTGTCCTTAACCGCAGCATGACCACAAAACCAGCACAGATGCCCTTATGGACCCTCAGAATAAAAATTTGAATTAAGAAATTGACTAGATTTTTTCCAATGCTTCTGCTACGGATACTTGGCATTCTACTGCTGTCACATTGCTGACGTTGTTCCACAGTGACATTACAACGTGAAGAAGATGCAGTAGAATTCTCCAGTTGGTTAATGAGCCCTGTCTAAAATTTCTGCATTCTACTGTCAA
Organism: Phyllomedusa bahiana; assembly: GCA_025379985.1. NCBI lineage: Eukaryota > Metazoa > Chordata > Amphibia > Anura > Hylidae > Phyllomedusa > Phyllomedusa bahiana. The sequence continues at coordinate 33,634 of JAODAL010019968.1, read as the reverse complement.
ATGGGTGGAAGGAAATTGCTGACTTTTGATTTGGAACGGGGATCAAGGAGGGTGGCCACCCAGTAACTGTTGTTCAATTTGATTGCCTTGAGGCATGTGACATTTGAAATGAGTATGTGAATTAAACTTTTTTTTTCATTACGACCTTTACTATTTTTGGCCTTTTCAGTGCCCAACAAACCAGAAAAAATTTGGATTGTCACGGTTTGGGAGGTAGGGGACCCTCTGGCCCCGGGAAAAGGCGATGGCTTTAACCCCGCCAGGGGAGCGAAATCTAAGTAGGTCCCGGTTTTCCCTAGACCCCGCCGAAAAGCAAGTCAAAAAGGGTCCCTACCCCTGCGTGATTTGTTTTCGGAGGCAGCCGATGTGTAGGTGGTAAAAAATTTCTGAAGGCAGGCTCGTAGTCGGGGCCCAAGCCCCGTTTTTCCCAGGGCAGGGGCAAGGTTCTTTGGTCGTGGACAGGCAGGAAGGTCGGGGCAGGGGGCAAGATTCCCGTGGTGAGGGATGGAGGCAATGGGTATGGTACCGGTAATCAGGAAAGTTTCAGGAACGCTTTCTCAATGGGCACTAAAGACCCAAAGTAGTGCATCAGGAAGGGGCAGGCTTAAATTAAAGGGGCGGGGCCCGGAAAATCCCCCAATTGTGGTGCACGGGCCCTTTAAAATTTTAACAAAAGCCGGCGCGCACGCGCCCTAGGGAGCGGGAACGCGCGTGCCTGGAGACAGGAGCAGCAGCGGGAGCGTAGACGGGACTCGGCCGGCAGGACAAGCGCGTCGCAGCGGCGCAGCAAAAATTACCTTTGACAGTAAAATTATCAAGAATAAGAGAGTTTTTTAATAAAACTTTTTTAGGGAAAAACGGGGGCCTGGATTTTTAGCTGTTTTTTTTTTAAAGAAAAAAATCCCCCAAAAAATTCTGGAAAAAATTCCCTTTTCGGCCCACAAAAAAAATTGTAAAGGGAGGAAACCCCCCTGTTTAGAAACAATTTTCCACCGGAGGAGCCCAAAGGTATTTTTCCACGGTTTTATACTGCACGAAATACAGTAAGTTAAGCCCCAGTAATTATGGAAAAACGTTCTCGTGGGAGGAGAACTATGGTTTATGTTCCTTCCCTGTTTGCAAAAAATATGGCGAGGGGGGAAAGGGGAAGTGATGTCAATTTTATAAGGTGTGAAAGCGCTGAGAATAATGCATGTCTATGGGGCCAGTGGGCTACCAGCCCCCCTCTCCGCCCTCATACACACGGCGTAGTTGCTGGGCGAAATATGCCATGTGAACTCAGCCTAAGAATAAAATTTAACTTGTTGGCCTTTTAAAATTAAAAAATTTTCCCACTGGTGGACCTAAAGAATAAAATTCCACTGGGTGCCCCCAAAGAATAAATTTCCACTGGTGGGTTTAAAATTTAAAATTTCCCAACTGGGGGGTTTCTAGAAAAAAATTCCCAATGGTGGACCCTTAAAAAAAAAATTTCCCAAACTGGTGGACCCTAAATTAAAAAATTCCCAACTGGTGGCCCCAAACCCTTTTAAAATTCCCGGGTGGGCATTAGAATAAAATTTTACTGGGGGCCCAATTTTAAAAAAAAAATTCTACGGTGGCCTCTAGAATAAAATGATATGGGGGCCCCTTTTGGGAAAAAAAATTTTTTTCGCAGGCATCTAGAAAAAAAATGCCAGGGGTTTGGGCCCCTAAAAATTTAAAATTCCCCCCACTGGGTATCTAAAATTTAAATTTTAAACTGGTGGGGGCCCTCGAGAATAAAAATTTCAAATGGTGGGGCCCTATGGAATAAAATTTAAAGGTGGCCCTTAAAAAAAAAAATTTCCCCCACAGGGGGGGCTTTAAAAAAAATTCCCCTGGTGGGGGGCCCCTAGAATAAAATTTTCCTACTGGTGGGCCCTAATAAAAAAATTCCACTGGTAGGGCCCTAAGAAAAAAATTCCACTGGTAGGGCCCTACATAAAATTCCATGGTGGACATCTAGAAAAAAATTCCCCTCGGGTTGGGCCCTTAAGAAAAAAATTTTCCAATGCTGGGGCCTCTAGAAAAAAAATTCCATGGTGGGATTAGGAAAATTCCACTTTTTTAACCCTTTAATTAAATAAAATTTTCCTATGGGGGGAAAAACCCAAAAAAAAAAAAAAAATTCAGTGGGGGGGCCCTTTAAGAAAGAATTTTTCACGGGCTGGCACCCTAGAAAAAAATTTTCACTGGGGGGGATTTTTAGAATAAAATAACCCTAGTAGCCCCTCTAGAATACATTTTCAAATGGTGGCCTTTCAAAAATCCCAATTCTGCCGGTTGCAAATCTAAAAATTAAAATTTTTTCGGGGTGCCCCCCTTTTGAAAAAAAACCTTCTTTTTTCGGGACTTTCTAAAAAAAAAAATTCTTTATTTGGGCCCCTAAAAAAAATTTTACAAAAAATGGGTATCGAGAAAAAAATTTTTCCCCCTTGGGGGGGCCCCAAGGAAAAATTCCCACTGGGGGGCCCTTCTAGAAAAAAATTTCCCAATTTCCCTTGGGCCCCTAGAAAAAAAACCCCACTTTTGGGGCCTCTAAAATTAAAATTTCCCACTGCGGGGCCCTCTAAAAAAATTCCACTTTTGGGGCCTCTAAAAATTTAAAATTCCACTGGTGGGCCTCTAGAATAAAATTTCCCCATGGGGGGCCTTAGAAAAAAAATTTTCCAAATGGGGGGCCCCCAAAGGAAGGGAAATTTCCACTGGTGGGTTTTCTAAAAAAAAAATTAAACCTGTTAACCCTTTCCCAAATAAAATTCCATAAATTGGGGGAAAAAAAAATCCTGGGGGGCCTTAAGAAAAAGAATTTCACTGGCTGGCATCTAGAATAAAATTCCATTGGTGGGCATCTAGAATAATGTTCCACCGGTGGGCTCTAAGAATAAAATTCCACTGGTGAGCATCTTGGAAAAAAAAAAATCAACTAGTGGGCATCTAGAATAAAATTCAACTTGGGGGTATGGTACCCTAAAAATAAAATTTCCCACTTGTGGGGGTCCGGGAATAGAATTCCCTGGGGGCTTGGGAAATTTTAAAATTTTCACTGCGGGGCCCTTTTAAAATTTAAAATTTCCCTTGGGGGCCTCTGGGAAACATTTACATTGGGGGGAAAACTAAAAATTAAAACTAACGGGTTTGGCCCCTTTAAAAAAAAAATTTTTCCCAATGGGGGGCCCCTTTTGCCCTAAAATCCCTATGGTCAGTTTAAAGAAAAAAAATTTTCACTGGTTGGCATTAGTTTTTAAAAATTTTACTGGTGGGAATCTAGAAAAAAATTTTCCAATGGTGGGCTTCTTAAAAAGAAAAAAATAGTGGGCATCTAAAATTTTAAATTTCAACTTGGGGTTTTAAAAAAAAAAATTTCCACTGGTGGGGCATCTAAAAATTAAAATTTTCCCCAACGGCGGACATTGGGAAATTTTAATAATTCCCTGGTGGGGCCCTAGAAAAAAAATTTAAAAAGGTTTTTTCCCCAAAACAAAAAACTTTCCCAAAGGGGGGTTGAACATCTTTTAATTTGAATTCCACTGGTGGGGCCTCCAGAAAAAAAATTTTTTCCATGGTGGGCCCTTAAAATAAAATTCCATGGGGGGCCCCCCCTTTTGAAAAAAATTTCCCAAATGGTGGGCCTTCTAGAAAAAAAATTTTCCCACTGGGGGGCCCCCTTCTAAAATTAAAATTTCAGGGTTTGGGCCCCCCCAAAAATAAAATTCCAGGGGGTTGGATCTAGAATACAATCCTATTTGTGGGCCCTTGGGACAAAAAATCCAAATGGGGGGATCTTAAAAATAAAAAATTCCACTGGTGGGCATCTAGAATAAAGTTCAATTGGTTGGCATCTAGAATAAAATTCCACTGGTTGGCATCTGGAATATGGTTCCAGTGGTGGGCTCTAAGAATAAAATTCCACTGGTGAGCATCTTGAAAAAAAAAAATCAACTAGTGGGCATCTAGAATTTAAAATTTCAATTGGGGGTATTAAAGGGAAATTTTCCATGGGGGGCTTTCCTAGAAAAAAATTTACACGGCGGACCTTAGGAATAGAATTACACTGGCGGGCCTTAGGAATAGAATTACATTGGTGGGAACTAGAATAAAACTCAACTGGTGGACCCTAAAAATAAATTTCCAGGGGGGGGCATTAGAATAAAAATCCCCCTTTTCGGCCCTTAAAGGAAAAAAAATTCCACGGTTTGGGGCATTTTGAAAAAAGTTCCCCCCTGGTGGGCTCTAAGAAAAAAAATTCCGTGGTGGGCATCTTGAAAAAAAATTCAAATAGGGGGCCCATCTAGAAAAAAAATTAAAATTTGGGGATTTAAAATCAAAATTTAAAATTCCACTGGGGGGGCCAAGATAGAATTTAAAAGGGTTTTTCCCTAACAATAAAATTAAAAAGGGTAAACAGCTAGAATAAAATTTCCCAAATGGGGGGGCCCCCTCTAGAAAAAAATTTCCCCACTGGTGGGCCCTCTAAAAAAAAAAATTTTTCCACTGGTGGGCCCTCTAGAAAAAAAATTAAACGGGGTGGGCCCTCTAGAAAAAAAATTCCCCAATGGGGGGCCCCTCTAGAAAAAAAATTTAAATGGGGGGCCCCCAAAAAAAAAAAATTTCCAGTGGTTGGATCAAAGAATAAAATCCTATTTTTTGGGCCCCCTAAAATTTAAAAACCCTTATGATGGGTCTTAAGAAAAAAAATTTCCACTGGGGGGGCATTTTAGTTTAAAAGTTCCACTTTTGGCATTAGAAAAAAATTTTCCGAAAGGTGGGCATTAAAATTTTGGGTTTCCCCACCGGTGGGCCCCTAAAATTAGGGTTTCCACCGGTGGGTTTCTAAAAATTTAAAATTCCATGGTGAGAATTTTGGAAAAAAAAAAAATCAACTAGTGGGAAATCTAGAAAAAAAATTTCCCCAATTGGGGGTATTAGAAAAAATTCCACTGGTGGGGTTTTTCAAAATAAAATTTAAAACCGGGCGGGCCTTGGGAATAGAATTACATTGGGGGGAAAAATAGAAAAAAAACTCAACTGGGGGCCCTAAAAAAAAAATTTCAGTTTTTGGGCTTCTAAAAATTTACAATCCTTTTTGTGGGCCTCTAGACTAAAACCCCTACTGGGGGGCCCTTAGAAAAAAATTTCCATTGGGGGGGCATCTAGAATAAAATTCCTATTTGTGGGCCTCTGAAAAAATTTCCTTGGGGGGTTTCTTATGAAGTTTTTCCCACTGGTGGGCATTTTGAAAAAAATTTCCCCACTGGGGGGGATCTTGAAATCAACTAGGGGGACTTCTAAAAATTAAAATTAAAACTTGTGGGTACTGGGTTTAAAATTTTCCGTGGTGGGCCTTTTGAAAAAAAATTTGCCCCTGGGGGGCCCCCCTCTAAAAAAAAAATTTAATGGTGGGCCCCAAAAAAAAAATTTCCAGGGGTTTGGGGAACTGGGAATAAAATCCTATTTGGGGGCCCTTAGCTTTTTCCTAGGGTGGTTTTTTAAGGGGCCCCCCCCCCTGGGGGGGGCGGAAAAAGGGTTTTGGTTATGCTTTTGGTTAAAGGGGGAACTGGGGGGTTGGAAAGGGGGGAAATTTTTGGGGGTTTGGGGGCCCCTAGTTTTTTTAAAATATAAAAGGGGGGGGGACTTTGGGGGGAAAAAAATTTTTTGGTTTTGGGGCCCCGGGGGTGGGTTTACTTGGGTTTTGGGCAAGGGGGGGTTAAATTTTTTTTGGAATTTGGGGGGAAAAAATTTTTTTAAATGGGGGCCCTTGACAAAACAAAAGGTTGTTTTTAAAGGAAAAACCCAGGGGGGCATTTTGATTTTTATGATTTGGGGGATTTTTAGAAAAAAATTTTCCCAGGGGTGGGGAAATTTTGAAAGAAAGGGGTTAATGTGGGTTTTGGGGGTTTAAAACTTAATTGGGGGTTCGGGTTTTTAATGGGGGGGTTTAAAAGGGGGGTTTTACACGGGGGGGTTGGTTTTGGCCCTGGGGGGGGAAATTTTTTTAAAGGTTTCCCCAAAATTAACTTTTTCCAGGGGGGGCTTTATTTAAAATTTCCCGGGTGGGGCCTCCAAATTTTATTTAACTGGTGGGCCCTTAGAAAAAAAATTCCTCTGGTGGGCCCTTTTAAAAAAAAAATTTTAGGGTGGGCCTTTTGTTAAAAATTTTCCGGTGGGACCCTTAAAAAAAAAATTTTTTTTTTGGGTTGCCCCAAAAAAAAATTTTTTCCGGGGTTTGGGGACATTTTGTAAAATTAAGGGGGGGGCCCTTAGTTTAAATTATTGGTTTGGTTTTTAAAAGGGAAAATTTCCGGGGGGTTTTTGGGTTTTGGGAATTGTTTTTGGGTTGGTTTTTTAAAAAAAAATTTAATGGGGCTTTGGGGTTTTTGGTTCAATTTTGGGTTTTGGGTAATAAAATTAAAATTTTGGTGGATTTGGGGAAAAAAAATTTAAATTTTGGGATTGGGGGGTTTTTAAAATGAATTGGGGGTTTTAAAATTAAAATTCCATTTTTTGGGGCGTTTTGGGAAAAAATTCACGGGGGGGGATTTTGGAAATTTGGAATTAAAAGGGTTTGGGTGGGTTTTGTTAATTACATTGGGGGGGGAATTGGGAATAAATTTTTGGGGGGGATTTTTTAAAAATTTTAAATTGGGGTATTTTTTTGGTTTTTGGGGGGGGGGGGAACAATTAATTTTGGTTTGAAAAAATTTCCATTGGTTGGCATTTTTTGGAATAAAGTTTTTAAAAACTGGGGGGCCTATTGTTTTTAACGGGGTGGGCATTTTTTGGAAAAAATTAATTGGGGTTTGGGGTTTTTTCAACGGGGGGGTTTTGGGGTTTTTTAAAATGGGGGGGGAAATTGTTTTTTGGTTTTTAAATTTTTTTTTCCAAAGGGGGTTGCACGTTTGGTTTTAGGTTTTTCCCAGGTGGGCCCCATCTGAAAAAAATTTTCCCTGGGGGGCCCTCTAAAATTTAAAATTCCCAACTGGGGGCCCCCTTCTATTTTTAAAATTCCCTGGGGGGGCCCCTTTTAAAAATTAAAATTCCTTGGGTTTGGGCCCTTTTAGAAATTAAAAATTTTTCATTGGTGGGCCCAAAAAAAATAAAATTCCAGGGGTTTTGGCCCACCCTTAAAAATTTAAAATTCCTAGGGGGGGAAGAAAAATTTAGTTTTTAAAAAGGTTTATGGGGGATATTGTTGTTTTTTTTTTGGTATGGGGGGAATAATTTGTTTTGAGGCTGGGGAATTTCGATTTTGGGTTTAACCGGGGGGTATTAAATTAGGGGCCCGGTTGGGGGGGGGAAAATTTTGGGGAAATAAAATTTTGGGGGTTTGGAAAAAAAAATTTAGGGGGCTTTTTTTGTTAAATTAAACAAATTGGGGGTTTAGGAATAAAATTTTTTTAATGGGGGGGGGTTGGGGGGTTTTTGGGTTTCAGGGGGGGGGTTAAAGGTTTTTTTTTAATTGGGGGGGGAATTGGGGAAAAAAAATTTTTTTTAAAAATGGGGGGAACTAAAATAAATTTCCCGTTTGGGCCCTTTTTGAATTTTTCTATTTGGGGGGGCCCTTTTTGGCTTTTTTTCCCTCGGGGGGGTTTTTAAAGGTTTTTTCCCGGGGGGGGGAATTAAAATTTTAAATTTTTTTGTTGGGCCTTTTAAAATTAAAATTTAGGGTTTTGGGTTTTAAGGGAATTACCCCTTTGGGTGGGCATTTTAGAAAATTATGGGGGTTTGGGGTTTGGTTTTTTAAAACCTAGGGGGGCATTTAAGAAAAATTTTTAATTGGGGGTTTTTAACAGGCAAAAAATTTTGGGGGGGGTGGGCCCAAGGAATTTTTGATGGGGGGGGGGCCAAAAAAAAATTTTTTTTATGGGGGGGAAATTTTTAAAAAAATTTTAAATTCCCGGGAGGACATTTAAATTAAATTTTTTTTGGGGGGTGTGGACAAAAATCCCATTGGTTTTTGGATTTTTTTTTAAAAAGATAAGAAATTTTTGGGTGGGTATTAGGGGGGAAAAAATGTTAATTTGGGAAAAGGGGGGGCACTGGGGAAAAATTTATTGGGGGTTGGAATGGGGGGAAATTTTTTGGGAGGGGGGGATGGGGAATTTTTTATTTTTTTCAAAAGGGGGGGAAAAAAAAAATTTTTGGGTTTTTGGGGTTTTGGAATAAAGGGTTTATGGGGCCCACTAGGTTTTTTAAATTAAACGGGGGGTTTGGACATTTTAGGAAAAAAATTTCCAAGGTTGGGGGCCCTAAGTTTTTTAAAAACCCCTGGGGGGGGACTTTTGAAAATAAATTTTTTTTCCCTTTTGGGGGGGTTGGGGGAAAAAAATTCAATTTTTGGTTGGGCTTTCGGGGGGAAAATTTTAATTTTTAAACCTTGGGGGGTCCCCCCCAAAAAATAAAATTCCACTGGGGACATTAAAATAAAGCCCAAATGCGGGGCCCCTAAGAAGAAAAATTTTCGGGTGGAAATTTTTTGAAAAAAAATTGAAACTACTTGGGAAAATTCTAAAATAAAAAATTCCACTTGCGGGAAAATTGGGAAAAGAATTCCCACTTTCAGGCCCCTGGAAAAAATTTTAAAAGGGGCCCCCCTAAAAAATAAAACCCCCAATGGGGGGGGAAAACCTAGAAAAAATTTTCCCATTTGGTGGGCCCCCTGAATAAAATTTCCCCAATGGTGGGCTCTAAAAAATGAAGTTCAACTGGGTTGGCATTTTAAAAATAGGGAATGAGCGTTATGGGCCAAAAGTTGAATCGGGCATGATTTTTTGGCTGACCCGGAAATTTTGATAAAGGCCCAATATTTTAGGTGCAATCTTACAAAATTTATTTTCATCGCGAAAATTTTCCCCCCCAGCCATTTCCCTGTCTTTTTGGTTTCCGGCCGGTTTTTCCAGCTCCGAGGTTTGTGGGGGTGAAGGGGGATTTTCTTTGTCCCCTTTTTGGGTTGGGGGATGGATTTTTGGCTGCAACAAAATACGGGGCCCAAAACCCCCCTATGGGGGGGGTTTTGTTTGAGCTTTTTGGGTTTTTATAATTCAAAAAAAGGGGGGGGGTTTATTTTTAAAAATGGGGGGGGGTTTTACGGGGGGGCCGGGGTTTTTAAATTTTACAAAAAAATTTCCCCTTTTTCCCCAAAAAGTTTTGGGAATTTGTTAAAAATTTAGTGGGAAATTGGGCATTTTCTTAATTAAAGGTTTTTAAGGTTTTTCAAACTGGTGTGGGGAGCCCCCGGGGGGGGTTTGGGAGGGGGGGGGGGAGTTCGGAAAGCAGGGGGGGGGGGCCTTTTAAAACGGGGGTTTTTTGGAGGCTCGGGGGGGGGGTGACCATTGGGTTTTTTTCTTTTTTGGGGGGGGCCAAAGGGATTGTGGGGGTTTAAAAAATTGGGGTTTTAAAGGGGGGGAAATTTAAATAACCGGAAATTTCCCTAATTTTGTTTTTTGTTTTATGGAAAGGGGGCCGGGGGGGGGTTTTGGTGAAGGGGCTAGTTTGGGGTAGTTCTTTTTGTTTGGTTTTAGGTAAATGGGTTTTGGGGGGGGGTTTTTCCCTTTTTAATTTTAATTTTTGCGGTGGTTTTTCCGGCTTTGGGAAAGGGGGAGCCTGGGGGAAGCTTAGGGGGCTATTTTTGATAAAAAATTGGGCCCTTTTAGGGGTTTTGGGGGGAAAAGGGTAATTTAACCATTTTTAATTTTTTTAAAAAATTATTTAACTCGGCGCCGTTTGGGAGGTTTTGTCGGTGCATTTTTTTAAAGGGGGTTTTTTTTTAAATGTAATTGTTGTCCTACTGGGGCAGTTGTAAATCTCAAGGACTAAAGGGAAAGGAAAACATTGTTTTTTTGGTTTAAAGGTTTTCCCAAACCGCCCGCATTTCACGGGTTTTTTTAATAGAAAACTTTTTCCCTGTTTTCTTTTCCCCTAGGGGCTTTTGGGAAAATTTTGAGGGTTTTATGAATAGTTGGGTTTTTGCCATTTTTTTCAAAAGAGACTGTAAAAAAAAGTCTTCCATACCTTTTTACATTTTTATCTTTCTGAACAGGGAAAGCAAAATGAGGTGGTACGGAGGCAAAGAGGGGTTAGGACATGGGGGGTTGAGGTATAAAAAGAAGGGGTGCCCCCTTTTCCAAAGTACTGGCGCCCAATACGAAAAGCTAGCGGATCTTGGGTTTTTTGCAGGCCCGGTCAGGCCTTTTCTTCGCTGGGTGGTGCCCTGTGAATCCAAAAGTAACGAACATTTGTCCCCCGTCGGGTTCTTGGGGGGTTTTAAGGGAAAACCGGGCATGTTTGGGGTTTTTCCAGGACGGGAAAATTTACAATGTCCATTTTTAAAATTAAAATGGTGGTTAAAAGGGACCCCTTTTTTCTGGCAATTTTTTTCTGGGGGTTTCGGGAAAATTTTAAAGGGGTCATCCCTTTGGGGAAAAATTGGGGGAAATTGTTTTCTAAGGGAAGGGGGAATTCTTTTTTGAATTTCGGGGAAAAACTTTGATTTAAAGGGGGAAAGTCAAATTTTGGGGTGCTTCGCGGGGGAAAGGAAGCGTGCTTTTGATTGATAAAATGGTGCGGGCACATGGCGTTACTTTGGGGCAAAGAACTCTGGGGGGAAAAAAAGGGGGAATAGCCTGCAGGGGAATTTTGCGAGATGAAGCCAATCAGGGGGCCCGGCGGGATTCTGTGACTTTCAAGCCCTTTAAAAGGTCCGGGCGCGACGTGGGAGCTAATACCGCTCCCCACTGACTGAGTGGGGGAAAGGGGGCCGCGGGTTTTAGGATAGCTAATACTAAAAAAATTTTCTTTTTTTATAAAAGCGTTTTTTTGAGGGGTGTCAAAGCTTTGTCTCAAAAGACGGGCTTCTCAATGTTTTAATTTTTCTGTTTTTGGGGGGGGGTTTAATTGGAACTAAATTTCCAGTGTGCATCCAATCCCAGTTGCATTACTTTTTAAATTTGTTTATTGCTCGTTTTTAAAGCCATTGAATACCCAAAGGGTTATCTAAGCCTGTTCCTGTTGTATTCATTTAAAGAAACAGCGTTTTTACTATCCAAATACCACTTAATTTTTGGTTGCTCATTTCTTTTGCGCAATTTAGATCCAGGGGTTAATTAAGCGTTCTGCTGTTGTGGTCACTAAAAGAAACGTTCTTTTTCACCGCCAGAGAAGAAATTTTGCCTGTAGCATAATTCATAACCGAAGGCTAATTACAAGTTTTTCTGTGGTTGTGTACCGTAAAATACATGCCATTTTAACACGCTACAAAGCTGGTAATTTTTGGTTGCTTATTTCTTTTGCGCAATTTAGATCCAGGGGTTAAGCGTTGTTCTGCTGTTGTGGTCACTAAATACAGTGTTTTTAAACGGCACATACAAGTAAATTTTTCCTGGCCATTTGTGGAGCGCAATTTATATCCAAGGGTTACCAAGCTTGTTACTGGGTTCATTTGGAGTCAAATACAGGGTGTGTATTTATCATATACAGATATCTTCATCAAACAGTGTCTGTACATTTTAGAACAAACAGTATGTCAGACAGAGAGGTGGCAGGCTCTTCACCTGCGAGTGGCAGTGGCACAAACATTCCTGGAGCAGGCCCAGGTCACAGCACAGCAAGGGGACGTCGCAGCAGGGGTCACTCGGTGAGGCCAGAACTGCCGGTGTCATCTAACGGCCGCGTGCTGACCAGCAACCCAAGGGTTCTTGATTGGTTGACTAGGTCATCCACTTCCTGCCAGATGACATCTGACAACCCCAGCCAAGAGTTGGTGGGAACGTCAGACACAACCCTTAGTTGGCATGGCCCGGGAGCGGGTCAGCGGCCCTCACCTGTCCTCAACCCGCCTCTGTCCCATCCGGTTCCCTCAGCCAGAGAACTACTATGTGGTCTGGGCTCAGTTCCACTATACAGCGAGGATGAGGAGGACAGTCAGCAGCTTCTTGGCAGCAAAGAAATGGGGCCAATATCCCCCGCTTCTTGCAGTAGGCGGCAAAGTATAGATGTGGAGAGTAGCATGGGAGGTCATGTTGTGAGGGGTCAGCCTCTGCATACCAAGACCGGTGATGAGGACAGCAGTGAAGATGAAACACAAATCGATGATGATGTAGCCGACCGCACTTGGGAGCCGGGTGAAGCAAGGGCTTCATCATCGTCAGGAAAAGAGGGCGTCAGCTTGCGCGTCAGGCAGCGGCGCAGCCAGCAAGTGGGTTGTGTGGCCGTGAGTCAGCAGGATAGCAGCAGTGTGAGGTCGGGAGCCAAGCGGCCACGGGGTAGAAAACCCGCTTCGCAGGTCCAAGAAAGTAGCGGCACAGGGGCTCGGCAAGGCAGCGGCGGTAGTAGTCACTCAGTGCGGAGAGTTGGCGGTAAAATCAGCTACTCAGCGGTGTGGCAGTTCTTTGCTAAGACACCGGAGGAGCCGAATATGGGTATATGTAGAATCTGTAAGCAGAAAGTGAAGTGTGGCCAGGGAGCTAACGTTGGCACCACGGCCCTGCGTCAACACATGCAGCGTCACCATCCGGTGGCCTGTGAGAAACGTGGCTCAGATGTGGTGGTCCATCCAGCCGCTGCAGCAACAGCATCAGCAGCGCCCAGTATGCCATTGCAGCCAGTCAAGGCTCCCCCACCTCTGCAGAACGGAGTTGTTAATCTATGCCATCATCTCTTGGTCCAGATGCTCTCTGCCACCCCAGTTAGAAGGTCCGCTGGACTACTGGGCAGCCAAACTGGATGTGTGGTCGCAACGTGCCGAGTTTGCAGTGGAGAAGCTGTCCTACCCGGCCAGTAGTGTGGCATCAGAGCGGGTGTTTAGTGCGGCGGGGGCCATCGTTACCCCAAGGAGAACACGCTTGTTCACCTGAAATGTGGAAAGACTGACGTGGATTGGCCAGGATTTCCACACACCAATGCCTTAGGCGTCAGACTACATCAGCCATGACGCCTCACCCAAACTGTGAGAAATGAGTCTGGGTTCAAACTACCTGCCTCAGCCACTATTCTGATGCTGCCAAGCGCCTGATGGCACACATCTGCTGCCAGTTTCTCCATCTGCCTACCACCATCTTTACCAGGGACTGGTATTGCCACCCACCTCCACACTCTGTCATTGTGCCACTCTCTGACCTCATGCTGTTGCTGCCGTCACCTGCACTCTCTGTCATTGTGCCACTCTGTGGCCTACTACTGTTTTCCCACCTCCAGAATGTCATTGTGCCACTGTCTGACCTCGTGCTGTGGCTGCTGCCGTAACCTACACACTGTGTCATTGTGCCACTCTGTGGCCTACTCCAGTTTTTGCCACCTCCAGAATGTCATTGTGCCACTGTCTGACCTTATGCTGCTGCCGTAAACTACACACTGTGTCCTTGTGCCACTCTGTGGCCTACTACTGTTTTGCTACCTCCAGAATGTCATTGTGCCACTGTCTGACCTCATGCTGCTGCTGTGGCTGCTGCCGTAACCTACACAATGTCATTGTGCCACTCTGTGGCCTACTACTGTTTGCCACCTCCAGAATGTCATTGTGCCACTGTCTGACCTCGTGCTGTGGCTGCTGCCGTAACCTACACACTGTGTCATTGTGCCACTCTGTGGCCTACTCCAGTTTTTGCCACCTCCAGAATGTCATTGTGCCACTGTCTGACCTTATGCTGCTGCTGCCGTAACCTACACACTGTGTCATTGTGCCACTCTGTGGCCTACTACTGTTTTGCCACCTCCAGAATGTCATTGTGCCACTGCCCTGACCTCGTGCTGTGGCTGCTGCCGTAACCTACACACTGTGTCATTGTGCCACTCTGTGGCTTACTCCAGTTTTTACCGCCTCCAGAATGTCATTGTGCCACTGTCTGACCTTATGCTGCTGCTGCCGTAACCTACACACTGTGTCATTGTGCCACTCTGTGGCCTACTACTGTTTTGCCACCTCCAGAATGTCATTGTGCCACTGTCTGACCTCGTGCTGTGGCTGCTGCCGTAACCTACACACTGTGTCATTGTGCCACTCTGTGGCTTACTCCAGTTTTTACCGCCTCCAGAATGTCATTGTGCCACTGTCTGACCTCATGCTGCTGTGGCTGCCGCCGTCACCTCCACACTCTGTCACTGATGTTGCTTTATCAGGCTACATTCCCGCTTGAGTTTTTTGGTCAGTTTTGCCCTCTTAAGTGTCCAGGGAATTTTATAGTGAAGCGATTCTAAAAGCAGCGGCAGTTATCTGCGTGTCATACTAAAACACAACATTGTATGAAGACCAAACCAAGCTCCCTCTGCATATTTAAGTAGGCACAACGTTCTACAGCACCCTGCAGGCTCTGTGCAGCCTGGAAATAGCTGTTTTTTAACGCAATTCGTCCCGAAGCAATTCGGACCGAAGCAAATTTTGTCGGAGATTTCAGCAAAGTCACTGAATCGAATTTTTGAGAAATTCGCCCATCTCTAGTCATGCTATGTTCCAGGACAGGGATAGTCAATGTCCAGTTCAACTTAAATGATGGTTCAAATAATACTGCCTCCTGGCACTTTTTAATTTGTGGGTCATGCAGGTTTAAGGGTCATGCTGTGGTACAGGACAGGAATAGTGAATAGTCTGTTTTTTTCTGTGACTTTTATAACCTAATTGTCTTGCCTAAGATGTAGCACGTATCCAGTTTACTGTTGTGGATGTTAATTCCAGCTTCTCCACCCCTGTTTGGGTGTAAGAATGAAGGTGTTGTTCCTCTTCCATAGACATTAATGGTCATTGGCGATAATCTGTTATCGACTATCGAATCGATAACGATAGTTGACTAAATCGCTCATCACTAATCTGGAATAAAATTCCACTGGTGGGCACCTTGAAAAAAATCAAATTGGAGATATTGAGAATACAATTCCACTGGTGGGCCTTGGGAATAGAATTCAACTGGTGGCCCTCTAGCATACAATTCCACTGGTGGGAACTAGAATAAAACTCAACTGGTTTACTGGCTAGTCTATGTCCCCAGGAATGACTGTATAGATATTCCCCAGGCTCTATTGGGCTACTCTAGGCCCCCAGGGCTGACTGTATAGATTCCCTAGGCTCTGTTGGGCTATTCTCGATCCCCAGGGCTGACTCTATAGATATTCCCCAGGCTCTATTGGGCTCCTCTAGGTCCCCAGGACTAACTGTATAGATATTCCCCAGGCTCTATTGGGCTACTCTAGGTCCCCCTGACTGTATAGAAATTCTCCAGGCTCTATTGGGCTACTCTAGATCCCCAGGAATGACTGTATAGATATTACCCAGTCTCTATTGTGCTAATCTAGCTCCCCAAGACTGACTGTATAGATATCCCCTAGGCTCTATTGGGCTACTCGAGGTTCCCAGGGCTGACTGTATAGATATTCCTCAGGTTCTATTGAACTACTCTAGATCCCCAGGAATGACTGTATAGATATTCCCCAGGATCTATTGGGCTACTCTAGGCCCCCAGGGCTGACTGTATAGATTCCCCAGGCTCTGTTGGGCTATTCTCGGTCCCCAGGGCTGACTGTATAGATATTCACCAGGCTCTATTGGGCTACTCTAGGCCCCCAGGACGAACTGTATAGACGTTGCCCTGGCTCTGTTGGGTTACTATAGGTCCCCCTGACTGTATAGATATTCCCAGCTCTATTGGGCTACTCTAGGTCCCCAGGACTGTATGTATAGATATCCCCCAGGCTCTCTTGGGCTACTCTAGGTCCCTCTGACTGTATAGATATTCCCCAGGCTCTATTGGGCTACTCTAGGTCCCCCTGACTGTATAGATATTCCCCGGGTTCTATTGGGCTTCTCTAGGTCCCCAGGGCTGACTGTATAGATATTCCCCAGGTTCTATTGGACTTCTCTATGTCCCCAGGAATGACTGTATAGATATTCCCCAGGCTCTATTGGGCTACTCTAGGTCCCCAGGGCTGACTGTATAGATATTCCCCAGGTTCTATTGGACTTCTCTATGTCCCCAGGAATGACTGTATAGATATTCCCCAGGCTCTATTGGGCTATTCTCGGTCCCCAGGGCTGACTGTATAGATATTCCCCAGGCTCTATTGGGCTCTTCTAGGTCCCCAGGACTAACTGTATAGATAGTCCCCAGGCTCTATTGGGTTACTCTAGGTCCCCCTGACTGTATAAATTTTCCCCAGGCTCTATTGGGCTCCTCTAGATCCCGAGGCCTGACTGTATAGATATTCCCCAGGCTCTATTGGGCTTCTCTAGGTCACCAGGATGACTGTATAGATATTCCCCAGGCTCTATTGGGCTACTCTAAAAATAAAATTTCACTGATGGGCATCTAGAATACAATCCTATTTGTGGGCCTCTAGACTAAAATCCTACTGGTGGGCCTTAAGAATAAAATTCCACTGGTGGGCATCTAGAATACAATCCTATTTGTGGGCCTCTAGACTAAAATCCTACTGGTGGATCTTAAGAAGAAAATTCCACTGGTGGGTATCTAGAATAAAGTTCCACTGGTGGGCCTCTAGAATACAATTTCAAAGGTGGACCCTAACAATAAAATTCCATGGGTCGACTTCTAGAAAAAATTCCACTGGTGGGCCTTCTAGAATAAAATTCCACTGTTGAACCCTAAGACTAAAATTCCAATGGTGAGCCCTAAGAGTAAAATTCCACTGGTGGCGCCTCTAGAATAAAATTCCACTGGTGGGCCTTCTAGAATAAAATTCCACTGGTGGGCCCTCTAGAATAAAATTTCACTGGTTGGCCCCAAAAATAAAATTCCAGTGGTTGGCATCTAGAATACAATCCTATTTGTGGGCCTCTAGACTAAAATCCTACTGGTGGATCTTAAGATGACAGTTCAACTTGTTGGCATCTAGAATAAAGTGCAACTTTTGGGCCGTAAGAATAAAATTTCACTGGTGGGGGCCTAGGATAAAATGTCAAAGGTGGACCCTAAGACCCTGGTGGGCATCTAGAATACAATCCTATTTGTGGGCCTCTAGACTAAAATCCTACTGGTGGATCTTAAGAAGAAAATTCCACTGGTGGACATCTAGAATAAAATTCCAATGGTGTGCCCTAAGAATAAACTTCCACGGGTGAACATCTAGAAAAAAATTCCCCTGGTGAGGCCCTAGAATAAAATTCAACTGGTGGGGCCCTAAGAATAAAATTCCCTGGTTGGCCTCTAGAATAAAAATCCACTGGTGGGGCCTCTATAATAAAATTCCACTAGTGGGGCATCTAGAATAAAACTCACCTGGTGGGCCACAAAAATAAAATTCCAGTTTTGGGCATCTAGAATACAATCCTATTTGTGGGACTCTAGGCTAAAATCCTACTGGTGGGCCTTAAGATGAACGTTCCACTGGTGGGCCCTAAGAATAAAATTTCACTGGTGGCATCTTGAAAAAAATTGAACTAGTGGGCATCTAGAATATAATTCCAATTGCGGGCCTTAGGAATAGAATTCCACTGGTGAGGCCCTAGGATAATATTTCAAAGGTGGACCCTGACAATAAAATTCCACGGGTGGACATCTAGAAAAAATATTCCACTGGTGGAGCCTCTAGGATAGAATTGCACTGGTGGGTCCTAAGAGTAAAATTCCAATGGTGGGCATCTAGAATGAAGTTCAACTGGTGGGCCCTAATAAATTCCACTGGTTGGCCGTAAGAATAAAATTCCATTGGTGGGCATCTAGAATACAATCCTATTTGTGGGACTCTCGAATAAAATCCTACTGGTGGGTCTTAAAAAGAAAAATTCCACTGGTGGGGCCTCTAGAATACAATTCCACTGGTGGGTCCCTTAAAATAAAATTCCACTGTTGGGCCTTTAGAATAAAATTCCAATGGGGGGCCCTAAGAATAAACTTCCACTGGTGGGGCACTAGAATAAAGCTCCACTGGTGGGGCCCTAAGAATAAAATACGCCTGGTAGACCCTAACAATAAAATTCCAATGGTGGGACCCTAAGAATAAAATTCTGCTGGTGAGGCCTCTAGAACAAAATTCCACTGGCGGGACCTCTAGAATATTATTTCACTGGTGGGGCCCTAAGAATAAAATTCCACTGGTGAGCCCTAAAAATAAAATTCCAATGGTGGGCCCTAAGAATAAAATTCCCCTGGTGGGGTCCTAGAATAAAATTCCAAAGGTGGACCCTAAAAATAAAATTCTACTGGTGTGCTCTAAGAAAAAAATTCCTCTGGCTGGCATCTACAGAAAAATTCCACTGGTGAGGCTTCTAGAATAAAATTCCACTCTTGATTTTTTTTATATCAGAGGGAGGCTGCAGAAACTTTGTAAAAATCATACAATATCTCCTACCTGTAAAAATATTTACATAAAAAAATTTTAATTTTTTTTTTAGGGAATTTGTGTAATGATATGGTAGAACTTAATTTTCTAGATCAGCAATAGACATAGGTAATTACCAAAACAAAAAAGTAATTATAGAACAGTTACACATTTAATAATCTTGTACAGAATGTAATTTGTTTATTTTTATACAAGCAAAAAAGAAAAAAATACTCGTGGCAGTTGCGCTATAACATCTCTTGAGCAGTGCCGCCCGAAGGTACTTCAGAAAACAATGTTGCTTTTTTGCTCGATAGCAAAGCTGAGATTGTCTAATAATAACTATTCTAAACTTAATTTTTAATTGAGATAATTCCCTCCGAATTCCATTACTAAATGCATGTTTTTTTCCAAAGACTCTTGCAGATACGAGGCCTAAGCTGAATGACAAATAGTTTATAATGGCTTAAGCACCGGAGCCTTTGTCAAGCATAAAATCATTATTATGACGGTGTACTACTTCCATGGGACATTGCTAATATGTGGAATCAGAAAAATCTTATTACAGCATTGAATAACATTAACTGCTTACCTGTGACAGTTTCTTCTAACTCACTGGGTGGAACTGTACATTATAAACTATGTTCTAATGACCATTGTCACGGGACAGCCCAAGGAGCCTTTGCTTTTTCTGATAAATAGTAGCCTCTACCAGTTTACTTATTTCAAAATGGATGTCGATAAAGCAGGAGGATCTGTCAGCAGCGCTGTGGAGTTGATAAGCCAAAGCTATGATTCCTCAATTTACCTGACTCCCAGAGCCGTCTTAACAGCATTATGAGCCCATAGGCAGAACACTGCATTGGGCCCTGTCCAAACACATAACCTCACACTAGGTCATGCCTCTAGCCATCCCCAAGCACACCCATATTATCACGCCACTTATGTATGGACATTGGCAGCCTACAGGACTGATTGGCAGGGAGCCTTTGGCTTCGTTCTCCACCATGGTTTTTGTCTGCACATCCTAAAATCACCTAAACTGTAAAATAAGCAAAGCCAACCATGGGAACCTGGGTGTGTTTGTTGTATTCATGGGACAAGCATACCCCATCTTGGGCCCCTATACTTGTGGGGTCCCCGGACAACAGCCTAGTGTGCCCAATGGAAAAGATAGCCCTGCTGACTCCCTCATACATGGTGCTTGTTTAAGTGATAACTTTACTGTAGTAAAATCAGGCTTTTTCTCACCTTATGATATAATAATCAAACTATTTATGTAGAACATAAAATATATTTATTGGATACCACTTTAGAACACAAAAAACTTATAAAAACAGTAAATATGCAAAACACTGCATTAAGTAGGAAAAATGGTTTTCAACAAAAACTGAATAACATTTGTTGAACGAATCTATGAATTTGTTCTGAGAAATAGTATTGCCTCCATCAGATCTTAAGTTCTAGATAATCTCAAATCTGATTAAATTATTTCCAGGCTAGAGAACGGCCTCTCTATGCTAACTTGGGTTGATGGCAAAGTGGTGACCACATGGGCTCTCTAACAATTTCAGGGTATAAAAAGATTGCCTCCTGCAGAGTCCGTTTTGATGAAGGGTTGAACTCTTCTACTTCTTTGAGAGCACGTGAAATATTTGGCTGAAATCTGGTCAATCTGTTTGCTATGGGAGCAGAATCTTCTTTCCTGCGACACTGCTTTGCCTGTTCCATGTCCTCCAAATACTTTTCAAAATGAGACCGATGAGGCTCAAGATAGGGAAACGGCAACAATGGTAAGACCAAATTCCTCTTGCTCTTGGCATTGCATTGAACTGTACCAATTTATTATGGATTTTTATAGTCAGTCCATTTTGTTACGAATCCACTAAAATGAACTTAGACCACAGTCCTGCCTGTCACAAGTGCCCTTTTTTGTTTCTAAAACTTAAGAATACAACGTGCCGGGGTGTACTTTCCTAAAACGTTGGATAGTCTCATGTCAGAGTAATAGTTTGGCTGCTTTTCACTGTACGATAAATACAGATTCCATCTGTTCTCTATGCCAAAACTCAGCAAAAACATAATTCTGATGTGGTAATTCAGCTTGATTTAACAGATTATGCTTGGCCTGTTATATTATTTGTAGCCTTCCATTCATTTTCCAAAGTCCAGTCATATCCAGGGCCGTCTTAACAGCACTATGGGCCCCTGGGCAGAGAGGTGTACTGCCCCCCCCCCCCCCCCAAAAAAAAAAAAAAAACACTACTCAAAGAAACCACTATACACATTACCAGCTCCGGTCACCATTACATGACAGAGACTTTAGCACTGATGGAATATAATAGCAAAATAACCCCTGACACCAGGGACTCACCGGAGACGTCCTGTCTGATCAGTTGTTCTCTGAATCGTTTCTTTTTCCCTTTTCCTCTTCCTTCCGTCTAGACCACCATGACGCCTTGTCCCGGCCGCAACTCGTCCCTGCAGAATGTAACACACAAACATCTTAGAATCCTCACTTTATCAGCACTTCGCTGCTGATTCCTACCTTTGTTATGGGCGCCCCACATTTAGTAAGTAGGTAGTACATAAGTTGCCAACTTTTGAAAATGAAAAAGCAGGAGATTTTAGACGGCGGTGCGCAGAGCGCGCCGCGGCAAAAATTTGCATGGCACCCCATCTTTTCAGTATGCCACGCCCCCTTCAAAAAGCCACACCCACTCCACCTAACTGCATAACGCTTTGGAAGAAAGCCAGGTAGATGCCCTTATAGCCAGGTAGTAACCCCCATAAGCAGGTAGTGCCCCTTACAGGCAGGTAGATGCCCCCTTGTAGCAAGTAGATGCCTCCTGTAGCCAGGTAGGTGCCCCCGTTGTGCGCCAGGTAGGTGCCCCCATTGTTTGCCAGCTAGTGCCCCCTCTGTTGCCAGCTAGTGCCCCCTCTGTTGCCAGCTAGTGCCCCCATTGTTGCCAGCTAGTGCCCCATTGTTGCCAGGTAGATGCCCCCTCTGTTGCCAGCTAGTGCCCCCATTGTTTGCCAGCTAGTGCCCCCATTGTTTGCCAGCTAGTGCCCCCTCTGTTGCCAGCTAGTGCCCCCTCTGTTGCCAGGTAGTGCCCCCATTGTTGCCAGGTAGTGCCCCCATTGTTGCCAGGTAGTTGCCCCTCTGTTGCCAGGTAGATGTCCCTCTGTTGCCAGGTAGTGCCCCCATTGTTGCCAGGTTGTGCCCCATTGTTGCCAGGTAGTGCCCCCATTGTTTGCCAGGTAGTGCCCCTCTGTTGGCAGGTAGAGGCCCCCTCTGTTGCCAGTAGATGCCCCCGCTGTTGCCAGGTAGTGCCCCCATTTGTTAGCCAGTTAGTGCCCCCATTGTTTGCCAGCTAGTGCCCCCTCTGTTGCCAGCTAGTGCCCCCTCTGTTGCCAGCTAGTGCCCCCATTGTTGCCAGGTAGTGCCCCCATTGTTGCCAGGTAGTGCCCCCTCTGTTGCCAGCTAGTGTCCCCATTGTTTGCCAGCTAGTGCCCCCTCTGTTGCCAGCTAGTGCCCCCTCTGTTGCCAGCTAGTTCCCCCTCTGTTGGCAGCTAGTGCCCCCAGGGTTGCCAGGTAGTGCCCCTCTGTTGCCAGGTAGTGCCCCCATTGTTGCCAGGTAGTTGCCCCCATTGTTGCCAGGTAGTTGCCCCCTCTGTTGCCAGGTAGATGCCCCCTCTGTTGCCAGGTAGTGCCCCCTCTGTTGCCAGGTAGTGCCCTCTCTGTTGCCAGGTAGATGTCCCCTCTGTTGCCAGGTAGTGCCCCCTCTGTTGCCAGGTAGTGCCCCCCCTTTGTTAGCCAGGTAGTGCCCCCTCTGTTGCCAGGTAGATGTCCCCTCTGTTGCCAGGTAGATGTCCCCTCTGTTGCCAGGTAGATGTCCCCATTGTTGCCAGGTAGTGCCCCCCTTGTTGCCAGGTAGATGTCCCCTCTGTTGCCAGGTAGATGACCCCTATGTTGCCAGGTAGTGCCCCCATTGTTGCCAGGTAGTGCCCCCATTGTTGCCAGGTAGTGCCAGTAGTTTAAAAAAATAAATAAATAAAAATCTTACTTACCAGATTTCCCTCCTCTTCTCCACGTCCGGAGTCGGTGGCCGCTG
Organism: Phyllomedusa bahiana; assembly: GCA_025379985.1. Lineage (NCBI taxonomy): Eukaryota > Metazoa > Chordata > Amphibia > Anura > Hylidae > Phyllomedusa > Phyllomedusa bahiana. The sequence goes on along the minus strand of JAODAL010019968.1, from coordinate 11,237 downwards.
GCAGCAGAGTGCAGGGCCGCGGAGCGGGCGCGCGATGACGTCATCACATCGCACGCCTGCCCCACGGCCTCCTTGGAGCTGAACAGACGGGATCAGTAGATCCCAGATGTTCAGCCTCGGCTGCTGCGTGCACCGCGCGGAGCAGGCAGCGGCCGTGATGGCTGCATGGCTGGGTCTGTGACCCGGCCATGCAGCCGTGTGATGAGGGGGCCACAGACCGGCGCCGGTACTCGGGGCCCGCCAAGGGGAAACCCCAGCCTCCCCCGGCGACGCTCCGAGCCGGCGCTGCGGCCCGAATCCCGGCTGCCCCCGGGCAGAGCCTGGCTGTCGCTCCACTGGGCAGGGTAGGCGGCTGCCCGGGAGGGCCCCCAGAGATCGTGGGGCCCCCGGGCAGTGGCCTACCTGGCCCAATGGAAGAGACGGCCCTGGTCATATCCCAAGATTCTCTACTATAAAACATTGCAATGTGTCTCAACAGTTCTAAAAGCTTCTCTACAAAGACTTGAATGGAGTGACCCCAAACCTCTAAACTTGTCATATAATTTGTACTTCCTAAAAACATCAACAGACAGTAAAATAGTACGAAGAGAGGCGTTTTATTAATATATTATATAAAAGTGACAGATTCTCCTTCTACATAGCAGAAATGCTATGGATTTTCCTGAAACTAAGTTAGGAGAAGCAAATCAAACGAGACGAAAATATTAGTCTGATTTATTCTGATCTTTGTTGGTTGATCCCCTTACGTGGAGGGTTATTTTTGGTTTTGAATTTACTTAAAATGCTTTGTCAGCTTTAGGACTTTCACAACATAAACAATGGAAAAATACCTTTCAGGGTGCTGTATTTTGTGTGGTGGATGAAATAGTGCAATCTGTGCCCCATGGTAGGGAAATTGGCAGTCAGGTACTTAACAAATTATGATGTTTGCTACTCCTGGCACAATGCCATTGGTTCGCCATCGGTGGTCTTAGGGTCCATCTACACGGCAAGGATTTCCAAAATTGTGAAAACTCGATTCTAAGACCCATGCACGTAGACCTCAATAGAAAATCTGGGCTGTAATCTGCACAAATTTTCTGAGGTGGGATTTCAAAACCCCAATTTTTTCATTTTTAATATGTTCATGTACTAGTTAGTATTGAAGTCAATGAGATTGCATGAAAAATACCAGAAAGTTTTGTGCAGGTTTTTTGGCGCAGATACACATGAAGAAAACCTCAATAGTGAATAGTGAATAATTGAATCCTAAAACCGTGCAAAAAACAAATAGAGGTAAAAATTATTGGGTTTCTTGTGTAAAATACAGTTCAAATGCTAGTCAGCGACATGGTTTTAAGATTTGACATCTGAGTATTCTCTCCTTTGTCGTGTGGATGCAACCTTAGATTTCCAGAAATAAAATCTCCGATGTGTCCTTTGTTCAGGAAATCACAGCTATAATTTTAGATATTTAGCAAGTTCATACAGTATATTTTAATTCATAAAAAATAAATACCTGTTGTCCCTTTCCGGTAACATGGTTAGTTATAAAATAAGTGTATTGCTGTATTTGGGACCAAACACACAAAATAGAATATGCTTAGCTAAATTAGTATGTTCTTCCACCAGAGTAATACTAAAGTTAGTTGGTGGAGAGGAACTGTTGGATGTTAAGCAACTAACTGAATTTTCTGAAGTCTGAAAGCAAAATCACGTCTGGGATATTATTTCTGTTCCTTCTCTAATTTTTTTGTGAAGGTCTTTTATGATGATACAATAAGTTGGGGAGATGGCCTATGACTTTCCGTTTCAGAAACTGCCTGGCTGATGTCTTTTATCATGACCTGTATCTTGACCCTGTGGTTTACAACAAAAGGCTTTATCACAAGAAACATTAAGTTCCTGTGAGCATGAACTTGGCGGGAGCCGACAACTTCTGTCCTGCTGTGCATTAGGGAAGAGGTAGTTTAGAAACAGTTGGAGATTCAATGATTCGTGCAGAATTAATGGTAAGGCTGCAGCTCATCACATAAATGGCTTCCAGAAAATTGTTGTGACCAGGTCACTAAGACTTGGTTCAAATGTTGTTTTTTTTTGTTGCATTTCTCAAGTGCATCAAAAATTCATGCAGTAAAAACATATTACATAGTTACACAGTTTGTAAAACTGAAAATGTCCAATGCCTATTGTGCTATAGTGTTGATCCTGAGGAAGGCAAAAACCCCTGAGTAAAAGCCAATTTCTCATTTTAGGAAAAAATCCTTCCGAGTCCAATCTTGGTAATCAAACGAAATTCCCTCAGATCAACAGCCTTCTCCAAATCCCGGCACTACAAACTGTCATATACTACATCTAAAATGTAACCAACCCTTTTCCAGAATCCTAGGTCCACTATAACTTTTCATTATAATCTAGAAATGTAATCCAGACCCTTCTCCAGAATCCTCGGCACTATAAATTGTTAGATTACTACATCGAGAAATGTATCCAGACTAGAGTGGCAAGATCGATTCTAATGAAGTAAATCGTTTAGAATATCAGGAAAACGACGTTCTGCATATAAGGCGAAGTTCCATGGTGATTCGCGGAATGAATAGTCCTTTTTTTTTCCTAAAATGGCTCGCAAGCACATGCGTGACATGGGGCAGAGAACTCTAGGGAGGAAAAAGAACGCCCTCAATGATATGAGCAGACATGAACCAATCGGCAACCACGGCTTCTTGACAGTCACAGCCTAAAAATACTGATGCCATGTTAAATTCTCCACTTGGGCAGTGTGTCTCCTGCCACAACATCTATCTGCTCTGCACTATATTTGCAACTCTTACAAACACTCATTTTTTGAGTGATTGGGAAAAGAACCCTTCACAACTGTGTGTCTATACAAACTTGTTACTAACCACGTTATTTTGTTTTATGTTGTGGGTGTAACTTCTGCCCCATCATACGCCCTAATTCCATCTTAATTAATAAATAATCTTTATTTATATAGCGCAACAATTCCCGCAGCACTTTACATATAGAGGATAACACAGACAAACCCAGACATTACATTATAAAAAAGCTACTGACAAATGAACACAAGGTAGGGCCCTGCTCGAGCAAGAGCTACAATCTATAGGGTGTATGGGTAAACAAAGCAGACAATGCTTGGTTTACAATGGAACCAGCCATGTTACATAAATATGGGTATATACATAAAATGTATGAACCTCCATCCCACCATACATCTATATACAATAAGTCCTTGGTGCCAAAGTCAGGAATTGACGAATGTGTGACAGAATTTGGGGTTGACAATTAGAATTTTGATAGGCTTGCTAAGAAGATGAGTTTACAGAGCGCACTTAAAACTGTAGAGGGTTTGTGAGTGTGCCTGAATCACATGGGGAACATGTCCAGAGAACTGGTGCAATACGTGCAAAATCTTGAACGGCATGGAGTTCATAGTGAGGTGTGTAGTCTTAAAAGACATAGCAGACGAGGAAGCGGTAGTGGTAGAACCAGAGATAAGGGAGGAACGTATGGGGTCAGCCCTGTGAGAGCCTTGTGTGAGAGTGAGGAGTTTGTTTTTTTTCTGTAGGGTATTTTATACCCAAGGATTAATTTAGCCTTTTGTTTGTGGGATAATTTGGAGTCAAACACGCGGTGTGTATTTTTTCCCCATATATGCATAATTCTATCCACATTCAATCTGTGGGTCTTTACCAAGGTTAATTCTGTGCAACATACACACCTAAAATCCATCAACTTCAGACTGCGGGGGTATTTTAATCTGTGGCTAAGAGTTAATTTATCCACTTTTTGTGGAGAAATTTTTGTGTCAAAATCCAGTGTTTTTTTTTATTTCGGGGCCCAAACATACATTCAAATCCCCCAGTTCATCTTTTTGGGGAAAATTTGCTTTTTCTTGGCAAACATTTTAATTTTTTTTTCTTTTTAATTGGGGTTTATTCACAAAACTCTGTTTAAATTTTAAGCACCCCCCCCCCAAAAGATGGGATAAAAAGATAGGGGAAAGGAAATTTAAAAAAACTGAAAAACCCAAATAAATTTCCCATGGGGGCCCCAATCCCGGATTTGCCAACAAAATTAAATTAACTAAAGTTTTAAAATGGGGTTTTAAAAAAAATATTAATATTTTGGGGAAAATTTTTTTTAAAAAAACAGGGGCTGGACGAAAAGCTACGACGGGGCGGTTAAAATTTTCAGGGTTACAGTCTATTTGGGAAAGGATCGTAAAGCCGGGAAAGGGGGAGGGGTCTGTCTCTATGAAAAAATTTCCTGTCTGAAGCCAAAAACTGCGGGAAGATATAGGTACGGGTAAGGAAAACATGTGGAATCATTATGGGTAAATATACATGGGGGTAACAAAAAAATTTAAAATATTTAATAGGGGTCTGCTAAAAGGCCCCCAAAAAATAACAGAACCCATGGAAGATGAAACTCCTTAGGGAAAAATTTAAGAGGGAGGGGGGCTAATCAGAATGGGGGTTATTTTTATGGGGGAACTTCAATTTTCCAACATCAATTGGGAATCGGGGAAGCTTGAAAGCCTTCTTAAAAAGGAAAAACAGGTTTTTGTCAATAACAAATTGAAAAATTAACCCTTTCCCAAAATTTTGGGGGCGGGAAACCCGGACAAGGGGAAAAGGGGGCCCTTTTTGATTTTAATATTAAACTAATAGACCTGACAGATTTAAAAAAGGTTTGGGTTGGGGGGGAACCTGGGGAAATTGTGACCTTAAAAATAATAAATTTTAGGTTTACCCTTAAAATGGGAGTTTTTTGTAAAGGGGAGCCACAAAAACACTGAATTTTAAAAGGAAAAGGCTAATTTTATTTGTTAGGGGGGCCCTAAACCGTATTCTGGGCAATGTTTTTTAAATAGGGCAGAACTAATAATAAATGGGATTTTTTTAAAAAAACATTCCTAGGCCCCAAACTGGGAGGGAACAAAACCTTAGGGTAATAAAAAAATTAGAAACAGGAAAAAAACCCCAAAGTGGATCAAAAAGGGGTAAAAGAGGCAAAAAAAAACAAAAAGAAAACGTTTTTACCTACTAAAACAAAAGGAGGGGGATTTTAAGAGGACTAAGGGAAGCTATAGGGAAAAAAATTTAAAATGTGTAAAATTAAAAATTTAAAGGGAAACAAAGCTGGAACGGAAAAACATATTTGCTATAGAAAGGAAAAATAACCCCAAAAATTTTTTTAAATTTTTAAATAGTAAAAAGATTAAAAGGAAATGTTGGCCCCTTTTAAAAAAAACTGAGGGGGAAAACAGTAAAAGGGCGATGGGGGAAAAAAAGCAAAATATTTTAAAAACTTTTTTCTTTTTCCCCTGTATTTACCGAGGAGGATGACCTTTCCTTTTTAAAGAGAAAATGTGGGAAAATCCAACTTAAAAGGGTTTTTTGTCTAAACCCCGGAAGAAGGGGGAGCTCCGCTTAGGAAGAATTAAAAAAAGACAAATCCCTAGGTCCGATGGCATTTCCCCCCAAGGGGTCCCAAAGAGAGTTAAGTGTTTTCATAATAGGCCCCTTTTTCTTAATATTCGGGCTGTCTTTAATTTAAAGGGGGGTTTTTTTCCCCCCAAATTTTTGGGAAAGCAAAAGTTTGGGGGCCCAAAATTCAAAAAGGGTTTAAAAAAAGATCCAGGGAAACTTAAAGGGCCAATTTAAACTTTTAAACCCCTGTTTTAGGAAAAAAGTTTTTAAGGTTTTCTTTTAGATGCTATCCTTTAGTATTCCCCCATGACAATAAAAAAAATAACCCGTTCCCGGGAAAGGGTTCATGGGAAGGGCGGGGGCCCGTCAGGGCTAAAACTCATCAGCTTCTATGAGGGAAATCATTTCTTGACTGGGGTCGGGGTGAGGCCTGGATTTCATATATCTAAGGGGTTTTTCTTAAAGCATTTGGGGTAAAGGGCCACATAAAAGGTTGGTAAAAAAATGAGAATGTTGGGCATTGGGGAAATTGTTGTTCAAAAATGGGTAAGTAACCCCGGGTTCACTGATAGAAAACCCAAAGGGGTTGTAATTAACGGGACTTTCTCAAAAATGGGTCGCTGTTACTTTGTTTTTGGGACCCCCCAAGGGTCCCCGGGAAAAAGGGCCCCATCCTCTTTAAAAATTTTATTAATGGGCTTACACAGGGAATACCCCAGTAAAAAATATCGACTTTGCAACGGATACTAAGCTTTGTAAAAGTAATCAACCAAAGAGGATTTAATATTTATTCCAAAAGGGGGCGGATAAGGGGGAGGCCTGGGCAGGGGGAAATTTGGGAAAAAGAGGTTAACACTGATAAATGCAAGGTTATGCCATTGGGGGAAAATGAAATCCATTACATGATTTCATTTAAATGGAAAAACATGGGGGAAAAATGACCCTGGAGGGAAAGGGGCTTGGGGAAACCTGGTTTGGGCCCGTAAATTAATTGTACAAACCAGTGTCAGGCAGCCAGCAGGGCCCAAAACAAATAGGGTCATGGGGGGGCATTAAAGGGGCATAGATGTACAAAGATGAGAAAAATTAAATTTTTTCCATTTTTAAAAAGTCACTGGTTAGACCACACATTGGGAATATTTTGCACAAAAGACATTTTTAGACTTGGAAAAAGGTACCCAAAACGGGGAAAAAAAAATAAAAAAAGGGGCTGGGGGACTACAGTACACAGAAAATTGGGAAGATTAGGGTTTTTTAAATTTTGGGGAAAAAAGGGCTTCGGGGGGAATAATTTAAAAAATGTTTAAAAAAAATCAAATTGGGAAAAATAGAGACTCTCCCAAGATTTATTTTAATTTAAAAAGGCTGTTTTTAGGGAAAAAGGGGTTTTTCCTTTAAGTCCCGGGAAAGAAATTTTTTTTGCATAAAAAATAGAAAGGGAATTTTTTTAAATGTAAGAGCAGGGGAGACATTGGGAATTCCCCGCCAAAAGGGATTGTTTATTGGGGGGAATTCAAAAAAACCAGTTCAAAAAAAGGGGTTTTGGGTTTCAATTTTTGGAGCGTAATAAAATATACAAATTATAGTGATAGGGTTCAGGGGGAGCGGTCATTGATCCAGGGATTTTTTTGAATTTCCAGTTTTGGGGGCGAGAAGGAAATTTTCCCCCCAAAATGAGGCAATTGGCCCTTTAAACCCCATTGGGGGGTTTTTTCCTTCCCTTTTATCAACACCCCCTTTTTTACAACAGGTGAACTAGATGGGACGACTTGTCTTTTTTTAGGCCCTTTCAAAATATGAAAACTATGGGAAAAATTTAGTTTTTTTGCATTGACATCAATAAACCCTTTTGCCCTTCCCTTTTTTTCCCCTTTATGTCCGCTTTTAAATTTGGTCTAAATCCATTTATTCCCAAAGCCAAAAAAAAAAACAGGATTTTAACCCCCCCCAAAAATTTAAAAAAAATGGAATTTTTTTCATGTTTGTGTTTCTGTTCCCCTCCTGCTTATGGGTACCTACTCAAACAGACAATCTTGATGCAAACAAGGGACCAAAGTCATACTGGCCACCGGCCCCTTTTCCCAAGGGCACAATCGGTTGTGTTTGTCCCTTTTTTTTCCTTCTGACAGATTCAAAGAAGGGAAAAAAAACCCAAACATAGTTGCAACCCTCATAGGGGGGAAAAAAGCATTAGGAAACCATAGGGTGGTCAACTGAGGGAGGTGGTCAGTTGGGCAGAAACATGACAAAGGCCCCGGACCCGGGTTTCAATTCACAATTTTGGAGGGGGCGGGAGCTAGGTGACATTAAAAAAAAGGGGGTGGGAGTAACGCAACATCAACCAGTGGTGACATTTGGGGACATTTCCTGCAGATGACCCGCCGCAAAAGGATCAGGGAAAGGGAAAAAAATGGGGCCCAAAAAAGTCGGGGGGGTGGGTGTCAATAAAAGGGCCCCCCTAAAGATGGGGGTGGTTGAAGGGGGTGAAAAAAAGCCCCCAAATTTTTTAACGGTTTGCAAGGGTCTTAGATGGGTGGGGAGCCAGGGAAATCAAAAACCTCTCCCGGGTTGTGGGCAAATTTGACTGTAACTAAAACCCCGACGAATCACAGGCCCGGGGCCATCCCGGGACAAGTGGGCCCCGGGTGCCTTTATCTCCACTTTTTTAACTGCCCTGGTGTGTCGGGTCAAACTGCCTCGTTTTCCCCCCCTATCCCCCCTCCCTTTCCACCCGGTGCTCCTGTTCCCCCCTTCTGTCCGTGAGTAAAAACCCCCCTCATTTCCAAAAAGACACAACAACTCCAGACTCCGGGTTTTTTTTGGGGGGCTGGTTTTCCCGGGGTCTTACAACCCCAACCTCCCCCGTTCCGTGGCATTTGTACGTGGGGGCAAGGAACAGCCTGCATGGGAAAGACGATGGTGCAAATAATTTTAAACGTTTTCCAATTGCTGCACTCTCCCCACCCGACCCCCACAAGTCTGTACCTTGGATAACCTTTGACTACAATCGGCCTTTTTAAAAACCCCAATCCTTTAAACCCCTTTCCTTGCCTTTCCCCCTGAAAAAAATCTCCCAATCCCTTTAAATTTCCCTTTACTTTTAAAAAACAAAAAATTTTCTTGTCCTGCCTTTTATACATCTTATGCCCACAAAAAAAGCAACAAACCTTCTCCCGGGCCTCCCAAACTATTTCCCTGCTCACTTTTTAATCCATCCTTAAAAATCGCTGCCCGGGCCTGGGTTTAAACCCCCTTTTTCTCCTTTTCCCCCTGCCAATCCCTTCCTGGGTACCCATTGCCCCCCACCCGGGTCAATTTTTCCCTGAGTTTTTTCGCCCCTCTCCATCCCCCTGGGAACAGAAAGATTTGGAAACGTAAGGGGGCCAGGGTATGAACCAAAAGGGAAATGACTTTTAAATGGAGGTTTCCGGCGACTTTACAAATTACGTTGGGCTCGTGAAAGACCTGACAAAATGCCCGTTCACCCAGGGGGTTCCCCTGTCTGACACAAAATTAACAGTTGGGGTAACCCCCGTCCACTTTGGGATCCTCAAGAAATCATTAATGGGCCTTTTTTGTTTTTTCTGTTAAAAGGCACAAAAAGGGGGGGTGTGCTTGGTGGTGTAGGGGATTTGGCCCAAATTTGGGATGCAAAATTTTTCCTTTTTAAATTCTCTGAAAAGGGGCAGAGTCCACCACTTAAAAAGGGAGGGACTGCAGTAAAACCGGGGGCTGGTTTGCACTTAGGGATGGCCCAGACGCATACCGGTTTTCTCTGGGCAATTGTCTCGGTCAAAAAACTGCAGGCCCTGAGTGTTGAGGAGCGGAGCTTTTGGACCGGTAGGTGATTTGTCCTTTAGCAGAGGTGGTGGGGGCCTTTACTGCCTGAAATGGGAGGCGTGCCCACTGGGTGCTTCTGCTGCGGGGAGGTGGGGCCACCCAAATTTAGGGGCACGTTTTTCCAAGGGCAACTGTATGGTGATGCTTTCATGTTGATGGGTTTACAACATTAGGTCCCTGGTACCTTTACTTTCTGCCCAAAAGATTCAAACCTAAAGCCAAAGTTAGCCTCCTTTTGGGGTTTTTGGGCAAAAAAAGGCCAAAACCGCTGAGTAGGGGATTTTAACCCGCTCCGCATGAATGGGCTCTTACCCCGCTTTCCTCAGTGAGCCCCTGTTTCCACTACTTTCTGGGACCCGCCAAAGTGGGGGGGTTTTTTAAATCGTTGGCCCGTTTTGGGTCCCAACCTGACTGCTGAACCCTGCTGATCCCCGGGCCCCAATAACCCATTGCAGCTTTCGCCACTTTCCCAACCCCAGGGTGCCCGCCCCTTTTTTCCCCATTTATGATGTTCAAAACCCTTGCTTCCCCGGGGCCGGGGGCGATGGGGGTTTTCGAAAGGGAGGCGACCGCCCAAGGGCACCCAAAATTTATCCCCGGCCCGAAAAGGTGGCGCAAAAAAGGCCCCGGGAGTGGGGTGAATTTTCCATTTGGGGGGCACAGAATACCCTTTAACCCGCCTTTTCTTGTTTACCCGGGGTCCCAAGTGGGTTGGCTTTAAACGATTGGGGTTTTCCCGTTTGCCCCTGTGTCCCTCAACGGTTGTCACTGTTTAAAAGAGGGCCCTTTCGGCTTGGGAACATAACCCCCCATACCATTCTCCTCATCACTACTCGCCCGCTTCCGCAAGAAGCAGCGGATGTCTTCCCCACCTCTTTGCTGCCCACTGTCCTCAAATAGTTCATCCTCACTGTATAGTGGCGCAGAGCTCACAGCACATAGTAGTTCTCTGGCTGTGGGAAATGAACGGGACAGAGGCGGGTTGAGGACAGGTGGGGGCCCCTGACCTGCTTCTGGGCAATGCCAACTAAAGTTTGTGTCTTACGGATGCACCGACTCTTTGCCGGGGTTGTCAGATGTCATCTGGGACAAGGTGGATGACCTAGTCAACCATTCGAGAACCATTGGCTTAGTGGTCAACACCGGAAGCTCTGGCCTTGCGGGGTGACCCTTGCTGTGACGTCCCCTTACTGTGCTGCGACTTGTGCCTGCTCCAGGAACCTACTATTGCATTCTTTGTTACCCCATGTGATCAGGCACATTCACAACCCTCACAGTTTTAAGTGCGCTCTGAAAACTCATCTTCTTAGACAAGCCGACCAAGATCCTAATTGTTAACCCCCAAATTCATCCCCACATTCATCACTTCCTGCACTTTGGCACCCACAGGCACTTATCTGTATATAGATGTATGGTTGGGATGGCAGGTTCACCCACTTTTTCATATATACTACCCCATATTTCTGTAACATGGCTGGACCATTGTAAACCAAGCTCTTCTCACCCTTTGTTTCACCCATGCACACTAATAGATTTTAAGCTCTTGCGAGCAGGACCCTCACACCTTGTGTCTGTTTTGTCTGTGTTTATACCCTCTATATTGTAAAGTGCTTCAGAATATGTTGGCGTTATATAAAGATTATTATTATTATATTAGGATCTTGGCTCTCAGCTTGGTTCTTTCCAGCTGGTGCTGACATAACTGAAGTGGGAACGCAGCCTGACAAGGTAATTTGGTCAGTTTTCCCCCGTAACTGCCCAGAGAAGTGAAGTGTGAAGCGATTCTAAGAGCGGCGGCTGTCATCTGTGTGTCATACTAAAACACAGCATTGTATTATCAAGACCAAACCACACACCCTATGCATGTTTGAGCATGACACCATGTTCTACAACACCCTACAGGCAGGAAATAGCTCTTTTTTAACATGATTCGCTGCAAATAAATTCGGGTCGAAAAAATTTTTT
>JAODAL010019967.1:0-70630 GCA_025379985.1 Phyllomedusa bahiana | reverse complement strand
TTTTTCTTTGAGCTGTTTCCCTATGTAGTACAGTTTGAAGTTCCTTGGCAATCTTTCGTAGGATCTCCAGCTATGGGTTGTAGGTTACACCTAGGGGCACTCGTTCTTCCTTCTGGGTCTCTTTGTATGTAAGTAGACAGTCTCTGTTGATGGCGGCCGCTTTGCTGATTTGATTGTCCGTCACTTTTGGGCTGTATCCCAATCGGAGAAATTTTGTCCTCAGATCCAGGAGGTGCTTGTCCAGGTCTGCCTTGTCAGAGTAAACACGATTGTACCGTATAGCCTGGCTGTATATAATGAATTGTTTTGTGTGCTTAGGGTGGAAGCTGTCGTTTCTGAGGTATGCCGTTCTGTCTGTGGGTTTGTGGTATACTGATGTGAGTACCCGGGTGGTTTTTTGATGTGTATTGGTAGTATCCGAAAGTGGATTTTGCTCTCTGAATGGGTAAGTTTAAGGTTGATGGTGGGGTGAAAGTTGTTGAAGTCATTATGGAATTTAAGTAGGGCCTCCTCGCCCACAGTCCAGATGACAAGGATATCATCGATGTAACGGAGGTACATCATGGGTCTGGTGGTGCATGTGGATAGGTATGCTCCTTATAGGTATAGATATGCTTCTTGAACCTGCATTGAAATGGTTTTTTTTTCACCAGTTTTTGGCCAGCACACTTCGCACCTGAGGTGAAATAGTACCTTTTATTTTGTGCAGCCCAGTTTTGTCTAAAGACCCACCTTGTACTTACATTAGGATACAGAAATTTTCTAGTAACTGCTGTTGTATTTCATAGGTGCAAAACCCACCTTTCATTATCCGTATAAATTTTAAAAAGGTGTTTTTCACTTTGGCGCAGCCCAGTTTTGTTCAAAGAACCACCTTGTACTTATATTAGGATACAGAAATTTGTTCGTAACTGCAGGTGTATTTCATAGGTGCAAAACCCAACTTTTATTATCCGTATAACTTTTAAATAGGTGTTTTTCACTTTCGCGCAGCCCAGTTTTGTTCAAAGACCCACCTTGTACTTATATTAGGATACAGAAATTTGCTAGTAATTGCAGGTGTAATTCATAGGTGAAAAACCCACCTTTTATTATCAATATAAATTTTTTTTTCACTATTCAAAAAACAAGCTTTATTTCGGATAGAGGCAGGAAAGAGCAATCAGTTACATAGGTATAAGAGCAGGCAGTTGTATGGTACAGTTGATACAGTGGTAAGCTGTATATAGTTTTCATTTGGGTATAACAAAAAACCAACTAAACTAGGTATGTGATAACCATGCAAGAGAGATGACGCGGCTAACACAAGAATCAATAGTTAAACATAATGCATTTAGCATGGTTCCGTGGTGTTGGGGTTCCACTCAAGTGTGTTCTGCTGTATCCGTATAAATTTTAAATAGGTGTTTTTCCCTTTGGCGCAGCCCAGTTTTGTTCAAAGACCCACCTTGTGCTTATATAAGGATACAGAAATTTGCTAGTAACTGCATGTGAATTTTATAGGTGCAAAACCCACCTTTTATTATCCGTATAAATTTTAAATTGGTGTTTTTCACTTTGGCACACCCCAGTTTTGTTCAAAGACCCACCTTGCACTTATATTAGGATACAGATATGTGCTAGTTATTGCAGGTGTATTTCAAAGGTGCAACACCCCCTTTTATTATCCGTATAAATTTTAAATAGGTGTTTTTCCCTTTGGCGCAGCCCAGTTTTGTTCAAAGACCCACCTTGTACTTATATTAGGATACAGAAATTTGTTAGTAATTGCAGGTGTATTTTATAGGTGCAAAACACACCTTTTATTATCCGTATAACTTTTAAATAGGTGTTTTCACTTTGGTGCGGCCCAGTTTTGTTCCCAGAGCCACCTTGTACTTAAATTTGAATACAGAAATTTTGTAGTAACTGCTGTTGTATTTTCTAGTAACTGTTCTCATTTGTCATTGCTGCAATAAACGCAATTTCTCATCCGTGTAACTTCTGAATATTTTAATTGCGCTCGGTGAATCTCAGTTTGGCGCATATAGCCAAACTGATAAGGATAGTTTGTTGAAAACTATCAATTCCTAGTCCTACTGGGCAGTTGTAAATCCCTGGGACTGAACGAAGAACACTGTTGATTTTGTCTTACGGTCAATCCACCAGACCACATTTCACAGGTATTCGTTAGAAACAATTTAGTTTCTAATCCTAGTTGGCTGTAGGAAATTAGAGGGATTTAAGAATAGCTGTGATTTGCCGTCTTCCATACCTTCTTAAATTTTTATCTTTCTGAACATGGAGCGAAATGCAGGTGGTAAGTGAGCAAAGAGGGGTGTAGAACATGGAGGTAGAGGTACGAGAGAAGGTGCTTCTTCCAGTGCTGGCGACAACACGCAAGCCAGCGGATCGTCGGTTACAGAACCGTCAGGCCTGTCATCGCTGGGTCAGGGCCCTGTGAATCTCAGTAACGAACAGCGTTGCCAATCTGTTCTTCAGTGATAAATGCAACCTGCATCCAGCAGTCTTACCTCCTCGTCCTCCCAGTCACGGCCACAAATGTCGTCATCAGCATCGTCAGCATCCGTCCAACATGAAGCGAAGGCAGCCCAAATGTCAACTCGTGTACCCACCACTGTGGATAATCCATTTTCTGAAGACCTCTTTGATGACAAAATGCGGTTGGGGCCAGAAGGCATTTCAAAGGATCAAAAGGCCAAAGGGGATGATTTTGTCTGCTCTGTTGCCCAATCACTGATGCCATCAGAGGAGGAGAAGGAAGCCGGTCAATCGGCAAAAATCCCGGGCGGTCGGCAACGCCTTGCAGTGCCTGTTGCTTGTAGCCCGCAGCTCCAGGATGCAGAATGTCAGGACGAGGAAGTCACCTGTGTTGATGATGATGACGACGACATTGCGGATCCAAAGTGGTCTTTTCAGCACAATTTGCATGCGAACGCTTCATCACTGGATAAGGAGGAAGACGATGGGTCCCGCAAAAAAGGGAGAGGCGGTCACACAAGTCCGCTGAGATTATTCCACCAGCCACAATCAGCGGAAACACCGCTCCTCGCTTATCGCCGTCAAAAAGGTCCAGGATCTCTCAAGCCTGGGCCTTTTTCGAGCAAGCCTCTGATTCACCCAGTGATGTCATATGCCGCCTTTGCCGTAAACGCATCAGTAGAGGGAAGAAACTTAGGTGTTTAACTACCATCAACATGTCTAGTCACATGCAGAGACTTCATGAGTTGAAATGGAGGGAAAACTTGGCCAAAAAAGGCGACACTGATGCCGGGCTTCCAACCACTGTCACACCCTCTGTCTCCGCCTCCTCTGCCCCCATCAAGCCTACCTCAGCTGCCCATGTCTCTCAGAGTCATGATCAAGGATCAGCCTCCGCTTCAGCCTCCACTGTCACCCGAGTACCACCAGCACCACCAGAGACCCATCCTACCCCTTCTCCTTCCAACAGTTTGATGACCTGCACGCCATACAGTGGCCAGTCTAGCAGCCAGCCTTCTGTCTACCAGGTTTGTGAGAAGAAGAAACACTTTAACCCAAACCATCACAAAGTCAAAAGCCTGAATGTCGGCATTGCCAGGCTTTTGGCCTTGGAAATGTTGCCTTTCCGTCTGGTGAACACAGATGGGTTCTGCCATGACATGGCCCTTGCCTGCCCCCAATACCAGATGCTGAGATGGCATTTATTTTCCAGAAAAGCCGTCCCTGCCCTGGCCAGCCACGCTTCATCTAAAACTTCAAGCACGTTGTCTGCATCTATGTCCGGCAAAGTCCATCTGACCTCCGACACATGGACTAGTAAACACGGCCAAGGCCGCTTTATCTCTGTGACAGCTCACTGGGTGAGCTGGGTGGATGTCTCTGGTGGTAACGGTGGCTCTCAGGCTCAGCGTTCGTGGCGTCACGAACAGGATAGGCTGTGTGCCTGTCACAAAGTACCGACACTTCAGCTGTGAGACAGCCACCCTCCAGTGTGTGCTAATAGCAAAAGAGGGGGAACCCTGCATCTCCATAGACTGTGAGTGTTTAATATTGCCGAAACCCGCTATTAGGCGTTCTCGCACTGGAGGAACTTTGTTCCCTCTGAAGATTTAAAAACCCCGTGAATTGTTTCTGCGTCACCTCTGCCATACATCGTACTAAAACCCCGGAAATGACGTCTGCGCCCGATTGGAGCCCCGCCGAGCACTCCTAACAAGGAAGCCTCCATCTTAGGCTCCTGGTACTTAATCGCGCCCAGTGAGTTTCTCCCGTTCCTGTGCTGTGTCGTGTCATTGTTCTGTTGTGCGGAGAGCCTGTCATACTTTCCACTGTGTGCGTATTTAAAGAACGTATTGTAGCTGCAAAAAGCAGGAAAAGTGCGGAATGTCAAGTTTTAAAGGACAGGACCCCCCTGAGTCCTGGGCCACTACCACTGCAGGCCCATGCCTCTCACCCCCCCCTACACGGGGTGCCCCCTGGCTGCCCCCGGTCCCGCGGAGCCCTAATATCTAGAGGCTTCAGAAAAACAGATGATGGCCACATACAGCATGTATCCTTTTCCCAAAAACAGCAAGTAAAAATGTTGATGGGACAATTAGAGGGCCCCCTGCTTTTAGAGAGATAAAGTCATGGTCTCCTACTGAGAGGAGGACAGTAAAGGACATATTCGCTAAATTCAGTCCGAGTTTGAAGCCCTTCCCTTTGCGGATTAAGATGGGGGTTCTTTAGGGGACAAAAACTGGAGAACATCAGAGATATGCTTTTCTCTCCAAAAACCCATGGGAGCCATTACCCAAGTGGAACCCTCTGGGGGGCTCATGCAGATGAACCTTTTGGGCGTTTCATAGGGGGGAGCCTCTCCGAAAACCCCCAAAGGCAATGAGAATGTTTGCAGGCGCCCCCCCACTCTTCCTTTCCAAGAATTGGGAGGTGGCTGTTCGATCGGGAAAGGGGTGACGTCCAGGGCCATCCAACTTAGGCAGTCCACTGCGCCAAAAGGGCCTGCCTTTCCCTGTTTTTGCTTCCTTCACAAGGGCTCCACCCGTGATCCGGTGCACAAGCTCCTTCCCCAAATGCTGTTTCTCGTTGCGGAGAAACGAGTTCCTTGGCCCAAAAGACGTTGGACTCTCTGCAGACTCTGATGACCTCGTACCCGGCCTCAGCAGTCCAATGTTCCTGGGGAACCCTCCAGGAGTGTTCCGGGGATGCCCCACCCCCCTGTCTAAAGGGCCCCACCTGAAAGGCTGCCCAGATAAGGAAAGTTTCCTAAGCCTACTTTTTCGTTATTGCCTCAAGTAGGGGCATTCGTGAAATAGTTCCCAGTTAAATACACGTCCCCAGGGCGAGGCCCCCCCCCCGGGAACGCAGTCAGGGTCCTCTCGGAACGCTCGGGGGTCCTAGGTACATCTCGCCCACCCCGAAAAAAATTTTTACCTTAATGGAGTCCCCTTTGGGCCCTTATTGACACTGGGTTCAAGTACTCCCTTTCAGAAAAAGTTTATGAACAGTCTGGGACTTGTGTGATTTAATTCACCCCCCTGACCCTGGCTTAATGTTATTGGCAGTTTGGTCACCACACCCCCCCTAAAGGGCTACGGGGACCCTACTATTCATTTTTAAAAATTTATGTTGCCCAGGCAAGGGTGTTATTGTAATCAGAAAGGGGATCTGATTTTCCCCTGTTGTTTTTTGGGATGAATGTTATGAGGAATTGTTTTGGTGAGATTCTCGATTTGTTGCATGTGTCTCAAATCCCAGCTTCACCCCCCACCAAAAGGGGGATTCAGTCGCCATCAAAGCATCAGTGCTAAAACAGAAGTTCAGAGGGGGATCGGGAGAAATTGCAAAGTACGTATATGCGATTCCAAAACCTGTACTTCTACAACCTAATGCAGAACTGTACTTTGGTGTCAAGCACGCCCTGGCATTGGCGGAAGGCTATAAAGCTTCTTGGAACCCATTGACAAAGGAGAAAAGACTAGTGAAGGCTGCCAGGAGCCTAGCACTGTTCTCAGGGTGAGTCCCAGTTCGTTAGTTAATGTTGGTGACAGTCCGGCCACTCCCCAAAATTCTACGGGTGGCAAGCTTCACGGGTACCTTCGAAACTCGTCATTGGAGAGGCAGTTCCCTGGGGCCCAAAAACTGCTCGAATTGTGGATACCGCTGAGAGAAGACCCAGGAGCCTGGTGGATTCAACGGGATTTGGAGTCCCTGCTCCCCAGTTGCACAGTTAAAGGGGTATTGAAACGCAGCCAGTATCAAAAACCCTTTCACCCAACCCCCGCTGGACTTTGGCAAAAACCACCTTGCGAGCATACCTTTCCGATGGAGATCACCCCCCGATAAGGAGCGGCAAAGCCCCTCTACCACCCGCCCTCACCAGTCAGTCAAAAAGTTTTTGAGGACATGAAAGAAAAAAAGTAGTCCGAGATAGCCGCCCCCTTTGGGGCGGCCCCTTCGGTTAGTGAGGAAGAAGGATGGGACAACCATTTCTGCGGGGGTTACCGCAACTAACAGCTACCAAAAGGTCCCCCTCCAAACCCGCAGAGGAGTCCCCACTGTTTTGGGAAAAGTGTTTTCTTCTACCCTGGCCCTTACATGGATACTGGCAGGTCCCGTGGCAAAAGGGATCGGAGAAACGCCCTTTACCGCCCCCAAATGGGTTTATTAAATTTTTCAGCATCCCCTTTTTGGGTTTGTAAGCCCAGCTATTTCCCCAAGGCTGATGGAGCGTTTCTAGGACATAAAAACTTCGAGGTTATGCTTTTTTGGATGTTATAGTTTTTCCAAGACCTTTCGAGGAACTTCTCACACATCGGCAGAGGTCTTCAAGCCCTGATTCAGCACGGCTGAAGACAAGCCATAAAAGTCCCACCTCTCAAACCACAGTAAAGTCCTGGGCCACATTGTGAGCGCGGAAGGAGTGAAGCCTGCCCCGGAAAAAGATCTGGCATTCAAGGCTGGCCTACCCCAAACCCACGTTAAAGGGAATTGGGGAGTTTTTCGGATTCGTGGGTACACAGGCGATTCACCCCTCATTGCTCAGATTACAAAACCTCTGCAAGAACTGTAAGGGGGACGTCCACCGAATTCGAAAGAAAAAAACTCCCAATCATGGACTCCCGGCAGGAACTGCCTTCCATACCCTAAAGAGACTGCTTCCCCAGCCCCCCTACCGGGGTTATCCTGACTCCCAAATACCTTTGGGTTTTGTAACTGACCCCATTACCTGGGCCCGGACCGTTTGTCCAGGTACAAAAATGGTGAAGAAAGAGCCCATCGCCTACGCAAGTAGAGGTCTGCGAGGTGCCGAGAAGAATGACCAGAATTACAGTTTTTTAAAACTAAAGTTCTTAGCAGTATGGGCATTACAAAAGTTCAAGGATTACTTAGTGGACGCCCTTCCGTTTTCACTGACAATAAACCCTAGCACATTAAACGGCAAAACTTGGAGCATTGGAACAAAAGATGGGCCAAGACATGCAAACTTTCAATTTAGTGAAGTATCGCTCGGCAAGGTAACTCAATGCTGGCCTTACCCCCCTACCAAAAAGGGGAGGAACACCCAGCTCAGCGGGAAAATGAATGGGAGGAATTGAAAAGCCCGCTTTCTACACCGTTTTTTTCTCACCAGAAAAACAACTGCAGTCTTAAGGGGAACCCGGATCGGGATGCCAAACAATCCATCCAACCCATCCTGGAAAACGCATCCCGGAAAAACCCTCCAAGAGGAGAGTAGAGTGTTGGAGAGATCCAGGATTACTGCAAAGTGACGGATCCACACAGGTTACGTCAAGACTATCCGTCCTGAGCTGCTACGTTATGGGGACAGAGGAAATGCTGTTTTCTACCCGGGGCTACTACAGAGGGAAAACTCTTGAGCCCAAAATCGGGGGAGCGACTTCATAGTTGCTGATCCCCCCGTAGGGATGCCCCCATTGGTCTTGAGGGACCACAAAAAATCTGGACACTTCGGGGTACAGAAGACCGAAGCCACATTTGTAGGAGGTTCTCTGGATTTGGGATGGCCAGGACATTGAAAATGGGTAGGGAATGCCCTTCCTGCCGAAACCAAAAGGGGAAAGACGTGATCAAAAAGCTCCCTTGCTCCATCAGCTCAGGTCCTCTTCAAATTTTTGCCATGGACCCTGTAAAGTTGGAGTCAAGTAGGTCTGGCTATCCTACGCTTTTAACCAAAATTGACCACTACACAAAGTTTGCTATGCATACCCGTAAAGGATTTTCGCTCAGAAAGCTGAAAAGCTTTTGGGAAAAATTTTATCCCACCCCTACGGGTGTCCTGTCAATCCAACGGATCGAGGAGCTGCCTTTTAGTCACAGTTGATCCTCAACTATGTCAACAGCACAAATGCAAAAAGTTGAGAACTCCGTTTACCATCCACAGGGTAAGGTTTTTCTGCGGAAGATAACCCGCTCATCAGCATGTGAAACAGCCTCGATTCTCAAAGACTGATTGGCCAAAATCACTACTGAATTGGTTGACCTACAAAAACATGTCCATTGTTTACTGGGTATACTCCATACTTCCTAATGTGTGGCGTCAAGGACAGTTACCCCCCCGACTTGGCCCCCTTTGGGGTACAAGTACCAATTCGTCAAAACTTTACCAGAAAATCACCTGGGTAAAAGACCCCCAAAAAAAAGTTGGGGGAAGCTAAGGGAATGTTTTTCCATTTTAAAATGGAAGAAGCTAGACCAAGCAAGAGGCAGATTTCACCTACATGCTCGAGTGGGCCCTTGCAAATAGGGGATAAGTTTGGGGTAAAAACTCATCATCAAACAAGTAAACTCGTCCAAAAAGGGAAGCTGAACCCCCACAATTGTGGCTGTACCATACCCGACGGTTTGGGGCTAAAAGATTGCGAAGGAAGAGAGAGAACCTCAAACGTGCACCGCAATCAGTTGAAATTTGCCAAAGGAAGAATTTCCAGCAGGTTTTAAAGATTTGGAACCCAACCCACAGGGAGAAGAAAGTTCAGAGCATCTGTTCCTGTACCAACCACATTTTTTGACCCAGTATATTTTTTTTTTGGGACCCATTCTTACTGTGCCCCCTCCAAGAGTTCCTACCAGGGAAAGGTGACTCAAGAGAAAAGAAGCAGAAAATACTACGTGGTGGAGAACCACCCCCCCTAAGGAGATCAGAAAAAACAAAAAAAAGGGATACCTCCAATCAGATACAGATTCTAAGTTCCGATTTCAGCAAAGCCCAAAAAGTTTCTTTAGGCCTTGTTGGGGCCCTATTGTTAGGTTTATAAAGTCAAAATTTTTATAGAAAATGTTATAGTAACATAATGTTCAAGATTTGTGCCCACTAGGTTAAGAGTAAAGTTTTTAAAATATGTGCCCGGGGTTTTGCCAAGATTCCAGAACTGTTTGAAATAGTTTTAATCTGCCCTGGACCCGCCTCTTTAGTGTTCTACCCCAACCCGAGACTCTAACGAACACACCTGGACACGTGCCACAGAGCGTTTTTTTGCTACAAAGGGACTTCCCAATTATGGACACTCCTGGACTCCGTGTGTACTGAGCTGTGCCAGAACCCCTTACTTTCCCTTACATGTTAATGCGCCCTCTTTCTATGTGTTTTAAAAAGCACCCCAATATGGATCTATGCAAGTGCCAAATTTAGAGTTTTTCCTTGGGCAGGAGCCCCCTATAACTATCAAGTTGTTTATATTTATTTGCAAATTTTTTGTACGCCAACCAAACTATTGCCCTATTTTATATGGGTATGGTGCCCTTTTTTAATTTTCTTGTTTCCCGTTTTCATCCTCACCCCCGACCGTCGCCCAGGACGGCTTATTTTCAGAGGGGGGAATATGTAGTATACTAGAGCCATTCCTGTGGCTGGGTTTGGTGGCACCTGTCCACAACTGGTTTTTTTATATGTGAAGTACAATTTTCTATAAATGTTTATTGTATTTATTGGCAGGCAGAGAATGCTTACAGCCTTAGAAAACTACAACACTACGCCGCAGTGACACCTACAGGTTTTATAGGGAACTGTGGCAGTGTGGCCTTTCCAGTTTATTCTGAAAAAGCTAGAAAGTGGTGGAGCGACTCGAGACTAAAAAAAAAACCTAGCTGTAACGGGGAGTAGAAAGGGGGGGGGGTTAGCTGTGTGTCAGAGTGTGAGGGGACGGTCTTCTGTCCCGTGAGGGCCTGTTTTTCCCGGGGGCCTGGCTGTATTTAAGAAGGGGAAAAAGATAAAAAGGGGAAGGAGGAGGGACTGGGGGGGAGAGATCGAAGGAGATTAAAAAAAAACAAGGTACTTCATTTTGTCATGGGAATCCTAAGGGCAGGGGGCCCTAAGTAAAAGGACTTGGTGTTTGGGTAGCAGAGATAATGAGGCCCTTTTGTACCATTCCCTTTCTGCAGATTCAGGGGGGGAGGATTTACTTGGACCCCTGGATTACCTCTAGGAAACGAAAATTTGGCTTTAAAGGGCCTGGGCTAGTATCCTCAAGGCAAAAGTCCCCATCAACAGGGGGGAAAGGACTCATGCCCATTGGGGAAAAGGAACAGGATCATGTGCCCCCCCAGGTCCCCAGTAGTAAGACCCGGGGGTTTAGGAGACCATCTCTTAAACACCACCTCTCTCCAAAACCGACACAGTAACCCCTTCAAGGGCCCCCATCTTTAAAACTGTAACAATGGACTGTTCAAGTGCCTTTTATTCTTCAGTAAAAGATTATTGTTTTTACTGCCTCCCTCCTTGTTCCCTTTGTCTGGGCCACGGGACCACACCCGTATCAAGGGCCATATTTCGGACCAGTATTTGGGGGTTTGGGCCCGGGGGGGGGGGGGCACAGGTCCACACCACCGACCACCTTACACACAGGTGCAGGGATTTGCAGGGTTCTTTCCCCCAAGGTCCTCTGGTGGCATCACGTGCCCATAGAAACCAGGCCGTGTTGAAATTAATCTGTCTTGGAGACCGTCAACACACAGGTCAGGAGCTGTGGACGGCTCTTCGCAACAAGACCGAGCGCTGGCTGGGTGACAAGAACCTTGTGCCAGGCAAGGTGGTGTGTGATAAAGGTCGAAATCTGCTGGCCGCCCTTAAGATCGGTAGGCTGGAGCACATCCCTTGCCTGGCACATGTCATGAACCTCGTCATCCAGAAATTTCTAAAGCGCTACCCGGGTCTGGACTGCCAACTGAGGAAGGCTCGAAGTCTGAGCTCACACTTTCACTGTTCGCACCCTGCTTCGTCCCGCCTGGCTGTGTTGCAGCGTCAGCTCGGCCTCCCCGTCAACCGTCTCATTGTTGACGTGGCAACACGCTGGAATTCCACCCTCCACATGCTCCAGCGATTGTGGCAGCAGCGCAATGCCATTACGCAGTACGAAGTGACACATGGCCTGACAAGCAGCGGTGCGGACCTCGGGGTGTTGAGCCACCGAGAGTGGAGGCAGGGGAAAGAGCTCTGCACCATACTTGCCAGTTTTGAAGAAGCCACCAAAAGGGTCAGTGCGGACAATGCCCTTGTCAACATGAGCATTGTGGAGATCTTAGTTCTGGAACGATCGTTGGACAATCTGAAACATCAGGTCCCACCAGCGACAGAGGAGGAGACGGACACAGATGCAGACACGGAGCCTTTCTCTCCGTCAAATCCAGAAGGCCCGACAGTTTCACAATTTTATCGGTCTTTATTAGGCAGTGGTTCGGGGTCCAGGGCTAGTGCAATATGGCGCCTAAGCTCTCAGGGTGCATCATCTGAGGCAAGTCAGGGCTGTTGAAGCTGTGCCGGAAGAGGAGGATGAGGTATTCCTGGACACCGACGTTACCGACGTCCCTGACTTGGATAGAGGTTGGCACGAATTTGAGGCGGAGAAGGAAGATGTGGAAGATCAGTTTGCTAGAGACCCTCGACCCAGAGGCTTGGGAAATCAAGGATCCATATCTCACATGAGTGCTTGGATGCTCCATTTCCTCAAACATGATCCTCGCATTAAGGCTATCAAACTGAACAACAGTTACTGGGTAGCCACCCTCCTCGATCCCCAGTACAAAGCAAAACTCAGCACTTTCATTCCACCCACCCAAATAGAGAGTAAAATGCAGGAATTGGAGACCGTGCTGATTGATCAACTGGAGACATCTGTTGTGTCTGCTTCACGTTCTTCAATTGTCACGGTGGAACAACGTTAGCAACGTGATAGCAGTAAAGTGCCAAGTAGCCGTAGTGGCAGCAGCAGCAGCAGCAGGCATTATGGCAGAAGCCTAATGGGTGACCTCTGGCAATCTTTATTTACCACCTCACCAACGCATGTAAAGCAGGGCACTCATACAACACGCAAGACCGATTTA
Organism: Phyllomedusa bahiana; assembly: GCA_025379985.1. Taxonomy (NCBI): domain Eukaryota; kingdom Metazoa; phylum Chordata; class Amphibia; order Anura; family Hylidae; genus Phyllomedusa; species Phyllomedusa bahiana. Next base: position 58,309 of record JAODAL010019967.1, on the reverse strand, counting down.
AGATCATGGTGCACGACTATCTGCGTCTCAACACCGATATTTTTGGATATGTTCCGGACCCAATCGACTTCTGGGTATCCAAAATGGGTGAATGGCCCGAGCTTGCTGGCCACGCCATAGAGGTGTTGTCCTGCCCAGCAGCCAGCGTCATATTTGAGTGGACCTTCAGCACAGCTGGAGGAGTCATTACATACAACCGAATCCGGCTTTCCCCAGATAAGGTGGTTAGTTTGACTTTCATCAAGATGAATCAGGCATGGATCTTTTACTTACTTTCTTACTGCAATTTTTACTCTCAGTTCCCAAAAGTTCATTTTGCTGGTTTTGCGGTGAGGAGACTGTAAAAGACACCAATTGTACAAGGTTTCATGAATAAACCGTATTCCATTTACCCACTTCATCTTTAGAATTTTTCGCATTGTCAATGGTTTTGGGGTCATGGTACTGTGAGATACAGCTATAATCATGGTCCTTTGGAACAGAAATGTGGCTTCTAAGTGGCATTTCTCCCTCACAATTTTTAGCAGTGGCTGAGAAGTCATTTTTATAATTTTTTGGGTGCATGTTGCTGTGAAATACAGCTATACTACAGGTCCTATGATAAAAAATGTGGTTTCTTCACAATTGTCAACAGTGGCTCAAGGGCCATGTTTTGAATTTTTGGGGGATGTTGCTGTGAAATGCAGCTATACTACAGGTCCTATTATAAAAAATGGGGTTTCTAACTGACATTTGTTCTTCACAATTGTCAAGAGTGGCTCAATGTCCAGTTCAACTAAAATGGTGGTTCAAAGACTCCTTTTTCCGGCAGTTTTTAAATCTGGGGGTCATGCAGGTTTGGGGCTCATGCTGTGGCCCAGGACAGGTATAGTCAATGTCCAGTTCAACTAAAATGGTGGATGAAAGACTCCTTTTTCCGGCACTTTTTAATCTGTGGGTCAGACAGGTTTAAGGGTCATGCTGCGTTCCAGGACAGGGATAGTCAATGTCCAGTTCAAGTAAAATGATGATTCAAATAATACTGCCTTCTGGCACTTTTTAATTTGTGGGTCATGCAGGTTTAAGGATCCTGCTGTGGTACAGGACAGGGATAGTGAATAGTTTGTGAGTTTTTTCTGTGACTCTTGTTGGCTAATTGTGTTGCCTAAGATGTAGCACGTATCCATTTTACTGTTGTGGATGTTAATTCCAGCTTCTCCAGCCCTGTTTAGGTGTAAGAATGAAGGTGTTGTTCCTCTCCCATAGACTTTAAGGGTCATCGTCTATAATCTATTATCGACTATCGGATCTCGGCATGATAATTGACGATATCGACTATTGATCCGATGACGATAGTTGACACAATCACTCATCACTAGTGACAGGAACAGCAGTAATATGTATATACATTTGACTCAGGGGTTATCTGCAGGTAACTTCGGGGTTAACTCAGAAACAGGAGCAACCAGCAGGTCAGGAGCTCAGATGGACATGAACTGACACTGGAACAGAGGCGGGTAAGAGACGAACATAACGACAGGTACCAGCAGAAACATAGGAAACAGGAACAGCAGGAAATCGCAGGAGGTCAGGAGCTCATGTGGACAATCATGAACTGACGCTTGAGCTGAGGCAGGTATCAATGGACATAACGGCAGGAAACAGCAGAAACATAGGAAACAGTAATAGCAGGAATCAGCAGCAGATCAGGCGCTCAGATGAACATTCATGAATTTACCAGGACGTTTCTTATATCCCAGGAGGTCATAGGTCATTGGACAGGTAATCGGGGCATTGTCCCTTTAATCCAGAACAGAAAGCCCACACCCTAGGGAGAGCATGCAGACACAGATAGGAACATTGGCAGTTGCAGGAGCAAGGACAGTTGAGTGCACAGACACAAGGGATACAGAAGGAACCGGGACAAACACAGGAAAATAGCAGCGACCCAGCCATGTCCATGGCCCAGATTGGGAGTTGCGCCTGCTTTCTGGCGAAAAATGCGGCTCACCGTTCCGAATCCCCTGTCGGCCGCAGTGATGCGATGTTAGGTGCAGCCTTCGCCACTTTCGGATGTGCCTAACATGAAGGGCCGTGTAACGGGCGCGATGTGGGCGTTCTGGGGCGGGAAGTGGCACATTCGAATACTCCGAGGCATGCATGATCGCGGCTCAGCAAAGTGCGGCGCATTGCAGCGCTCGCCAGCTCCGACAGGCAGACCTAGTTGAAGTTGGTCTAAATGAGCCGGAGAAGGCGAAGTGGAGCGAGAACGTAACATGAGTGGAAACATATAGAAGATCGCAAAAGAAATACATCTCGGCTCTCAGCTCCGTGAGGCATGGAGTATGATTCCAAAAGAGTAATTCAAATTCTGTAAGCGCTTCTCATTGGTCGGCAGAACCCAGCCAATCAGAATAGGAACGACAGTGACCCATTAAAACCTATGGAGAAGTATTGACCAATCAAATTCAAAGGCGGGACAGTTCAAAATACAGTAAAAATGCAGAAAAGAGCTGATTGGTTGAGCTAGCGGGGGCTTGGCTATCTCGGCCAATCAGAGCGTGAGCTACTTTGTCCCATTGTAGTCTATGGCCAGATCGGGGCAATGAAATCTCGGCTCTCAGCGCCGTGCGGCATGGAGGATGATTAAAAAAATCGTTTTTATTAGGTGTAAAATATCTGAAAAAGAGAGCTAAAACCTTCTAAAAACATAAATCAATCAAATCCCTAACAACGAGTTTTTCGCTGAGACCGGCGCTACATCAGGAATTTCGATATAGAGAATTGCCGGGAAATACGGTAATTTAAATTCTGGAAGCTCTTCTCATTGGTCGGTATAAACCAGCAGAATAGGAGCGACAGTGAACCATTGTAACCTATGGAGTAGTATTGACCAATCAAATGAAAAGGAGGGACAGTTCAAAATACAGTAAAAAAGGCAGAAAAGAGCTGATTGGTTGAGCCCAGGCGGCTATTTTGAGTGGAGCAAGAAGGGCGCGATAGAAGGGCGCCCTAAAAGTTATTACTGTCTACGGGAAATATTCTAGTACTGTGATTGGTTGGGGGGAAGAGGGGCTCATCCTGCTTAGCCAATCAGCGGCTGAGCTACTTATCTCATAGAGTTCTATGGGGAAAAGAAATGCAGAGCGAGCTCTGTTTGTGATTGGCTCAGTTAAAAGAGGCGCGGTTATTTGGGCCAATGTGAGAGAGAGCAACGCTCTTATGGGTTTTCTAATGCAATCTATAATAAAACTGTACATTGCCGAAATCCAATGATAAGACTCACGAAGTTGTACCGATGTGTATATAAAATGAACAATAATATGGGTGTAACGAAAATAAAATAATAATAAATTCATTGAATTTCATTGAATTGTCAAATAATATGTTCATTGTCAGTTTTATTTCGTTACACCCATATTATTGATCATTTTATATAGAGATCGGTACAACTTCGTGAGTCTTATCATTTGATTTCTGCCATGTACAGTTTTATTATAGATTGCATTAGAAAACCCATAAGAGCATCGCTCGCTCTCCCATTGGCCCAAATAATCGCGCCTCTTTTAACTTAGCCAGTCACAAACAGAGCTCGCTCTGTATTTCTTTTCCCCATAGAACTCTATGAGAAGGTAACTCAGCCGCTGATTGGCTAAGCAGGAAGAGCTCCTCTTCCCCCCAACCAATCACAGTACTAGAATATTTCCCATAGACAGTAATAACTTTTAGGGCGCCCTTCTTGCTCCACTCAAAATAGACGCACTACATATGATTGGTGGATTCATATCTGCCGCCTGGGCTCAACCAATCAGCTCTTTTCTGCCTTTTTTACTGTATTTTGAACTGTCCGTCTTTGCATTTGATTGGTCAACACTACTCCATAGGTTATAATGGTTCACTGTCGCTCCTATTCTGATTGGCTGGTTTATACCGACCAATGAGAAGAGCTTCCAGAATTTGAATTACTATATTTCCCGGCAATTCTCTATATCGCAATTCCTGATGTAGCGCCGGTGATGGCGACAAGCGCGTTGTTAGGGATTTGATTGATTTATGTTTATAGAAGGTTTAAGCTCTTTTTCAGATAATATTTTACACCTAATAAAAACGATTTTTTAATCATACTCCATGCCGCATGGCGCTGAGAGCCGAGATTTCATTGCCCCGATCTCTCCATTGACTACAATGGGGCAAAGTAGTTCTCGCTTTGATTGGCCGGGATAGCCAAGCCCCCGCTAGTTCAACCAATCAGCTCTTTCTGATTTTTACTTTTTTGACTGTCCACTTTGCTTTATTGTCATATTTCTAGGTTGAAGGGTCGTCGCTCTATTTGATTGAGACAGCAAGCCCGCTGTCACCAATCAGCCTTTTCTGCCTTTTTCTGTATTGACTGTCTGCTTTGATTGATGTCAATACTTCTCCATAGGTTACAATGGGTCACTGTCGCTCCTATTCTGATTGGCTGGTTTCTGCCGACCAATGAGAAGCGCTTAAAGAATTTGAATTACTGTATTTCCCGGCAATTTCGAATATCCCAATTCCGGATGTTGCGCTGGTCTCGGCGACAAACGCGTTGTTCGTGATTTTTTTTTTTTATGTATATTTATAGAAGGTTTTAGCTCTTTTACAGAAAATGTTTTACACTTAATAAAAACGATTTATTTACTAATACTGCATGCTTCACGGCGCGGAGATTTTAGTGCCCCGATCTGTCCATAGACTACAATGGGGCAAAGTAGCTTGCGCTTTGATTGGCCGGGATAGCCAAGCTCCCGCTAGTTCAACCAATCAGCTCTTTTCTGCATTTTTACTGTATTTTGAACTGTCCCGCCTTTGCATTTGATTAGTCAATACTTCTCCATAGGTTAGAATGGGTCCCTGTCGCTCCTATTCTGATTGGCCAGGATAGCCAAGCCCCCGCTAGCTCAACCAATCAGCTCTTTTCTGCCTTTTTTACTGTATTTTGAACTGTCCTGCCTTTGAATTTGATTAGTCAATACTTCTCCATAGGTTTTAATGGGTCACTGTCGTTCCTATTCTGATTGGCTGGTTTCTGCCGCCCATTGAGAAGCGCTTACAGAATTAGAATTACTGTATTTCCCGCCAATCTCCAAGACCCTAATTCCTGATGTTGCACAGTTCTTGATTTTTGGAAAGTGATTTTATTTTGTTTTTTTGGTTTTTTTTTAGAAGGTTTGAGCTCTTTTTCTGATAATGTTTTACACCTAATAAAAACGTTTTTTTTGGAATCATACTCCATGCCTCACGGAGCTGAGAGCTGAGATTTATTTCTTGAGCGATCTTATATATTTTCCCTTTGATTTTAAATGATCCACTTTTTCACTACATTTCGACGCTTTTAGACCGTTTTGATTTTTCACTTTATTCATTCATTCATTCATTTGAAAGACAACTGTTTTTGCTATTCACTAACATGTTTAATGATTTTTCGCTGTTTTCCAGCCTGTCTCGAATCAGAAAACGTGTTAGGCGCAGTCCCTTCTGCACCTAAGTCCCGCACTGTGCCTCACACTCTGGCGAGGCGCAGGGAACTTTTCACCGCATGTATGAACGCACCTCCTCGGGCGGCGAATCTTAGGCACAGTCCTTCTGCGCCTAAGTCCTGCACTGCGCCTCACACACTGGCGAGGCGCGGTGGACTTTACACCCGCATGTATGAGCGCCCCTCGGGCGGCGACATACATGAGGCGCAGCTTTCACGTTCGAGCGCTCGAAAACGTGCGCTCCGACGTGGCGAGCTTCATACATGTCGCCCAATGTTTCCATGGCCATGCTTGACAGTGGGGATGGTGTTCATTGGGTCATAGGCAGCATTTCTCTTCCTCCAAACACAGCGAGTTGAGTCAATGCCAAAGAGCTCATTTTTTGTTTCCACAGTTGTCTTCTTCTCACCCAGCATCTTAGGTATGGTTTTGTAGCCCATTCCAGCTTTGTGCAGGTCTATAATCTTGTCCCTGACATCCTAAGAAAGCTCTTTGGAATTGCCCATATTGTAGAGGTTAGAGTCTTACTGATTAATTGAGTCTGTGGACAGGAGCTATTTTTAAATGTGACTATTTAAGACAGCTGTCTTTAATGCAGGCAATGAGTTGATTAGAAGCATCTAACTGATCTGTAGGAGCCAGAACTCTTAATGGTTGGTAGGTAGGGATGAGCAATACTATCGACAAAAGTTGAAATCGGCACGGTTTTTATGTTTATCGGTGTTTCGCGATGATGCGATAGTTTACGTGAATATCTTAACAATAATCGTTAATACGTTTACTATCGCAAAACTTTCGGTGTTTCCTGTAATTTTGGCGGCCAGCCAATCAGCTCAGAGCAAAAAGGGGGTTGAGGAGGGTGAACGACGTCAGCACTGGGCGTAGTAGGGATCTCATAGGCTGCTATAATCACATGACCTCTTTTTATATATGTGACTCCATTTCCTGATCAACCTTATTCGTTCACTATCTGACTAGAGAGCAACACATCGCTGACTGTCCCAATAGCTTTATTCAAAGCTGAAAGAGACAGTTTTGCTTTGTTTTTTTATACAGAAAGCATCCTTGTTAGAGTAGATATCCAGCTTAGGATATAGCCAGATTAGAGATTTTTAGTTACTATTTAGTTAGAGACTTGTTTTTTACTACTTTTTGGCCAGCAGACCTCCCAACTGGGGTGAAAATGTCCCTTTCTTGTTTTTTGCAGTTCTGTTGGTCTCTGTGGGTCTCAGTTTGGCGCAAGTAATCCACTTGTACGCTAATTTGGTTATAGATATTTTATTTTAACTGGTGCATGTTCTCAGCGGTGGCAAAACACCATATGTAATCCATATAACTGTTAAATAATTCTGTTGTACTCCGTGTGTCTCAGTTTGGCGCAAATAGCGCACTTGTATGATAATTTGGTTACAGATATTTTATCTTAACTGGTGCCTGTTCTCAGCGGTGGCAAAACACTATATTTAAGCCGTATAACATAGCAAATAGTGCTATTGGTCTCCGTGCTTGACAGTTTGGTGCAAATAGTGCACTTGTACGATAGTTTGTTGAAAACTATCAATTGCTAGTCCTACTGGGCAGTTGTAAACCTCAGGGACTGAAGGAAGAACACTGTTGAGTTGGTGTTACGGTTCTTCCACCAGACCGCATTTCACAGATATTCGATACAAACAATTCTGTTTCTAATCCTAGTTGGCCATTGGAAATTAGAGGGATTTAAGAACACCTGTGATTTGCTGTCTTTGCAGTACAGTTTTTCAATAAGAGAAAAAAGTGAAAAAATCTTCTATACCTTTTAAATTTCTATCTTTCTGAACATGGAATGAACTACAGGTGGTAAGGGAGCAAAGAGGGGTGTAGGACATGGAGGTAGATGTATGAGAGAAGTTGCCCCTTCCAGTGCTGGGGACAACAGGCAAGCCAGCACAACGTCGGTTGCAGGACTGTCAGGTCTGTTATCGCTCGGTCGGTACCCTGTGAATCTCAGTAACGAATAGCATCACCAATCTGTTCGTCAATGGTTAACGCAACCTGCATCCACCAGTTTTACTTCCTCGTTCTCCCAGTCACAGCCACAAATGTCATCATTATCATCGTCAGCATCTGTCCAACCTGAGGCAAAGGCAGCCCAAATGTCAACTCATGTACACACCACTGTGGATAACCCATGTTCTGAAGACCTCTTTGATGACACAATGCGGTGGGTTTCAGAAGGCTTTTCAAAAGATCAAGAGGCCACAGATTATGATTTTGTCTGCTCTCATGCCCAATCGCTGATGCCATCAGAGGAGGAGAAGGAAGCTGGTCAGTCAGCAAAAATTTCGAGCAGTCGGCAACGTCTTGCAGTGCCTGTGGCTTGTAGCCCGCAGGATGTAGAATGTCAGGACGAGGAAGTCACCTGTGATGATGATGATGATGCTGATGACATTGCAGATCCAATGATGATGATGATGCAGGGCTCTTTCCCACCAGGTCCAGGGGTAGCATCACGTGCCCAGAGAAACCAGGCCATGTTGAAATTAATTCGTCTTGGAGACCGTCAACACACAGGTCAATAGCTGTGGAGGGCTCTGCGCAGTGAGACCACGCGGTGGCTGGGTGACAAGAACCTGGCGCCAGGCAAGGTGGCGTGTGATAACGGGCAAAATCTCCTGGCCGTCCTTAAGATCGGTAAGCTGGAGCACATCCCTTGCCTGACACACATCATGAACCTCATCGTCCAGAAATTTCTGAAGCGCTACCCGGGTCTCGACTGACTGCTGAGGAAGGCTCAAGGTTTGAGCTCATACTTCCGCCGTTCGCACACTGCTTTGTCCCAGCTGGCTGCATTACAGCATTATCTTGGTGTCCCCATCAACCACCTCATTGTTGACGTGGCAACATGTTGGAATTCCACCCTCCACATGCTCCAGCGATTGTGTCAGCAGCGTAATGCCATTACGCAGTACGAAGTGGCGCATTGCCTGACAAGCAGCGGTGCGGACCTCGGGGTGTTGAGCCACCGAGAATGGAGGCAGGTGAAATAGCTCTGCACCATCTTTGCGAGTTTTGAAGAAGCCACTAAAGTGGTCAGTGTGGAGAATGCCCTTGTCAGCATGAGCATTTTGGTGATCTTAGTTCTGGAACAAGTGTTGGACACTCTAAAACAGCAGGTCCCACCAGCGACAAAGAAGGAGGCGGACACAGATGCGGACACAGAGCCTTACTCTCCATTGGATCAAGAAGGACTGACAGTTTCACAACTTTATCGGTCTTTGTTAGGTGGTGGTTTGGGGTCCATGGCTGGTGCAGGCACTTGAGCTCTCAGGGAACAGCGTCTGAGTCAGGGCTGTGTTGATGCTGAGGAGAAGGAAGCGGAGGATGAGGCATGGCTGGACACCAATGGTACCGATGTCCCTGCCTTGGAAAGAGGTTGGCACGGATTTCAGGTGGAGGAGGAAGACGAAGAAGATCAGTTTACTAGTGCCCCTCGACCCCGAGGCTTTCTAAATCAAGGCTCCATCTCTCACATGAGTGCTTGGATGCTCCATTTCCAATATGATCCTCTCGTTAAGGCCATCAAAATGAACAACAGTTACTGGGTGTCCACCCTCCTCGACCCCTATTACATAGCGAAACTCAGCACTTTCCTTCCACCCACCTAAATTGAGAGTAGAATGCCGGAATTTTAGACTGTGCTCATTGATCAACTGGAGACATCTGTTGCGACTGCTTCACGTTCTTCTAATGTCGCAGAGGAACAAAATCAGCAACGTAACAGCAGTAGAGTGCCAAGTAGCCGTAGCAGCTGCAGCAAGCATTGTGGCAGAAGCCTAATGGATGACCTCTGGCAATCCTTATTTACCACCTCACCAACGCCTTTAATGCAGGGCACACATACGACACATAGAGACCGGCTTAAGATCATGGTGCTTGACTACCTGCGTCTCAACCAATGTTTTTGGATATTTTCTGTACGCAATCGACTTCTGGGTATCCAAAATGGATGAATGGCCTGAGCTCGCTCGCCACGCCATGGAGGTGTTATCCTGCCAATCAGCCAGAGTCATTTCTGAGGGAACCTTCAGCGCAGCTGGAGGAGTGATTACAGACAAACACATCTGGCTTTCCACTAAGAATGTGGAACGTTTGACTTTCATCAAGATGAATCAGGTATGGAACTCTGATAATGTTATGGCCCTAATTGCTGAGGTCACTGATTAGTTGCTGTTCTACTTCACATTCCTCTTCCAAAAGAAATGGTCGTCTTGATTTTTTTTTTTTTTAAATCATCATTTCTTACTGCAGTTTCTAATTTTTAACAGTGGCTGAGAGGTCATTTTTATAATTTTTGGGGTCATGGTGCTCTGAAAAACAGCTATTTTTCAGGTTCTTTGGAAAAGAAATGTGATTTCAAAGTGGCATTCCTTCCTTACAATTTTTAACAGTGGCAGAGAGGCCATTTTTATAATTTTTGGGGTCATGGTGCTGTAAAAAAAACAGTTATAATACAGGTCCTATTGTAAAAGAAAAAGGGGTTTGTAACAGGCATTTGCTCTTCACAATTGTCAACAGTCATGTTTCGAATTTTTGGGGGCATGCTACTTTCCAAAACAGCTATAATACAAGTCCTATTGTAAAAAATGTGGTTTCTAACAGGCATTTGTTCTTCACAATTGTCCTTTTTTTATTTTTATTTTTTCAACCAGGTTTTATCGGTTGGGTGATCAGTACACAGACACTATGAACAATCTGTTCATCTTAAACTCTAGTAGAATAGAAATCTATGAATAAAAACATGAATGAAAAAATTAAAAATCAGAATGAAAAAAGAAAACCTAGCGGCTTTTTCAAGTCAAAGTTCAAAATACAAGTTGTTTTTGTTGTAAAAAATAACAGAGCACCCCTCGTACGAGTATCTGCAATGCATTAGCTTAACCCATTCTCTGCAAAGGGAGATGGTGAAGAAAAAAAATATTCTGAACACAAAAATTGATAATGGAGCCGCCTCGGGGAGTGACGTGGTTGACAATTTAACCGTTTTTTATCGTAGTAATTTTTTTTTCATGACTTCCCAGTACTTCACATCACACTCACTGCACACTCGAAGGTTTCAAAAAGATTCACAGAACTTTTACATAGTTACTGAAATGAAAATAAAATACCACTACCAAAAAATAGGAAAAATATGGTAACATACTTAATACAATTGAAAAAACTGAAAAACAAAGACGTGGTGGGGATCCCTTGTGTTTTCGAGAATTAAACTACTAAAAAACTTGCATTTACAAAATAGCTGATAAAAATATCCCTCTGAATTGTACAAGAAGGCACAGGAACCACTGCTAAAAGACTTGAACAGATGTAGGTTATTCAGAGGACATGGAGTATGGAGCACATTAGCCACCCCAAGAACAGAGACAATTTCCAAAAGCACGTTGAGTAAAAAAAGAAAAAGAAAGCCAAGAAAAAGGGCACCTGGGTGGAACAGGAGCGCCAACCACCAGTGTTTCCAAGTGAAGCTCAATTGGTACGCACTCACATGGAGGGGAAAGCGCTCTCGTAGAGGCAAAAATTTCTCTAGCACTACCCAGGTCTTGACTGTCTTCTGAGGAAGGATCGAGGTCTAAGCTCACACTTCCGCTTCCGCACTCTGCTTCGGCCCGACTGTTTTCGTTGCTGTGTCATAAGGGCATTTTTGAAGTGTTAATAGAGGACTGACGCCAGCCCTGGCTCTCACCGCACCCACTGTAAGTCTGGCCCTGCTAGCTGAACCTGCGTGTTAATAGATGACGGACGCCAACCCTGGCTCTCACCACACCCACTGTCAGTCCGGCCCTGCCAGCTGAACCTCCGTGATCTATGTTCACATCCTCACCTCCTTGATCAGTAATTTAATTCAACCCACTTGACAGTACAATGCAGGATTTTCAGACAGGCCTCGTTGACCAACTGGGGACATCTGTTTTGTTTGCTTCACGTTCTTATGTCACAGTGGAACAACTTCACTAACGTGACAGCAGTAGAATGGCAAGTAGCTCTAACAACAGCAGTATTGAAAAATATAGCTTATTTCTTATTGCAAATTTTTCTGCTGATGGTCCATAATGGCACCTGTGCAGGTTTTTGGATCATGCTGCGGTACATGACATGGATAGTTATTGTCTACTTCACTAAAATACTGGTTCAAATATTACTTTCTTCCGGTACCTTTTGATCTGTGGGTCATGCAGGTTTTTGGGTCATGCTGCGGTACTAGTCGATATCCAGTTCAACTAAAATAGTGGTTCAAATACTACTTTCTTCCGGAACTTTATAATCTGTGGGTCATGTGGGTTTTGGGGTCATGCTGTGGTACAAAACATGGATAGCCAATGTCCACTTCACTAAAATACTGCTTCAAACAATACTTTCTTCCGGCACTTTTTGATCTGTGGGTCATGCAGGTTTTTGGGTCATGCTGTGATACAGGACATGGATAGTCAATGTCCAGTTCACTACAATACTGGTTCACATACTACTTTCTTCCAGCACTTTTTAATCTGTAGGGCATGTGAGTTTTGGGGTCATACTGCGGGCCAGGACAGGGATAGTCAATGTCCAGTTCAACTAAAATGGTGGTTCAAAGACTGCTTTCTTCCGGCACTTTTTATTCTGAGGTTCCATCAAGGGTTTCTTTGCTGGTTTTGGGGTCATGCCACTGTAAAATAAACCAACAGTAAAGGTCTTATTGAAAAAAAGCTTATTTCCCGCGCTTCAAGGCCATCAAAATGAACAGTGGTTACTGGTTTCCACCCTCCTTGATCCACGTTCCAAATTCAGAGTCAGCAATTTCCTTCAACCCATTTGACAGAATTTTGACACAGGCCTCATTGACCAACTAGAGACATCTGTTGCGTCTTCTTCACCTTCTAATGTCACAGTGGTACAACGTCAGCAACATGCCAGCAGTAGAATGGCAAGAAGCCGTAGCAGCAGCAGCAGAAGCAAGATTTCTTATTGCGAATTTGTATTCTGAGGATCCATAGGGGAAATTTTGCTAGTTTTAGGTTCTGGCTACTTTAAAATGGATGCCAGAGGTGGCAATAAGGCAGTATTACTGTCAGGGGCTGGAATCAAAAAGGTGCCTGGTTATATGTTAAAAATAGGAAGTATTAATGGGTGGGCACCCCATTTGATTTAGCTGCATGTGGACATGAAATGGTTCATAGGTGACTGACGACAGCCCTGTCTCTCGCCGCACCCACTGTAACTAGGGTCCTGCCAGCTGAACCTCTGCATTCCCCGTTGGGACGTTCTTGCTGCCCCCACATATGTGACGAGTTGTTGGTCCCTGGTGCAAAAAGTAATAGGGTGCTCCTGCCAGTTCCCATGTGCCATTTCCAATACCAGTGTATTGTTTTGTGCGAAAGGGGCCCCGTAGCAACTGCTACCGCTGTACCTGCTGTGGCTATGCCGTCCTCATGTTTTCGGTTAGCCATTGAACATAATGAATTATTTTAGCATATGATTTTTTTCTGTGACTTTCATAGCCAAATTGTCTTACCTAAGATGTAGCACATATCCAGTTTACTGTTGTGGATGTTAATTCCAGCTTCTCCTCACCTGTTTGGGTGTAAGAATGAAGCTAGTGTTCCTCTCCCATAGACTCTAATAAACAGCGGTGATTACTCGTGATTGACTATCGGCTATCGACATGATAATTCCCGATATCGACTATTGACACAATATCTATAATTGACACAATCGCTCATCAATATTGGTAGGGAATCAAATGCTTATTTCACTCAGCAAAATCCAAATAAATTTATTTAATTTATACAATGTGAATTTCTGGATTTTATTTTGGATATTTTATCTTTCAATGTTAAAATTAACCTACTCCTAAAATTATAGACTGTTCATGTCTTTGTCAGTGGGTAAACTTACAAAATCAGCGAGGGATCAAATATTTATTTCCTTCACTGTATATTTTCTTCACTGCATATACATGATGTACACTCACCGGCCACTTTATTAGGTACACCTGTCCAACTGCTCGTTAACACTTAATTTCTAATCAGCCAATCACATGGCGGCAACTAGTGCATTTAGGCATGTTTGGGCATGGTCAAGACAATCTCTGCAGTTCAAACGAGCATCAGTATGGGGAAGAAAGGTGATTTGAGTGCCTTGAACGTGGCATGGTTGTTGGTTTCCAGAAGGGCTGGTCTTTGGTATTTCAGAAACTGCTGATCTCCTGGGATTTTCACGCACAACCATCTCTAGGGTTTACAGAGAATGGTCCCAAAAAGAAAAAAAACATCCAGTGAGCGGCAGTCCTGTGGGGCGGGAAAATGCCTTGTTGATGCCAGAGGTCAAAGGAGAATGGGCAGAAATGGTTCGAGCTGATAGAAAGGCAACAGTGACTCAAATAGCCACCCGTTACAACCAAGGTAAGGCAGAAGAAGGGATCTCTGAACGCACAGTACGGCGAACTTTTAGGCAGATGGGCTACAGCAGCGGAAGACCACACCGGGTGCCACTCCTTTCAGCTAAGAACAGGAAACTGAGGCTCCCAAATTTTCCCAAGTCATCGAAATTGGACAGTTAGAAGATTGGAAAAAAAAGTTGCCTGGTCTGATGAGTCTCGATTTCTGCTGCGACATTCGGATGGTAGGGTCAGAATTTGGCGTCAAAAATTGAAAGCATGGATCCATCCTGCTTGTATCAACGGTTCAGGCTGGGGGTGGTGGTGGTTTTCATGGTGTGGGGAATATTTTCTTGGCACTCTTTGGGCCCCTTGGTACCAATTGAGCATCGTTGCAATGCCACACCCTACCGGAGTATTGTTGCTGCCATGTCCACCCCTTTATGACCACAATGTACCCAACATCTGATGGCTACTTTCGCAGGTTTAATGCGCCATGTCATAAAGTGGAATCATCTCAGACTGGTTTCTTGAACATGACAATGAGTTCACTGTACTCAAATGGCCTCCACAGTCACCAGAGCTCAATCCAATAGAGCATCTTTGGGATGTGGTGGAACGGGAGATTCGCATCATGGATGTGCAGCCGACAAATCTGCGGCACCTGTGTGATGCCTCATGTCAAATGGACCAAAATCTCTGAGGAATGCTTCCAGCACCTTGTTGAAATCTATGCCATGAAGAATTGAGGCAGTTCTGAAGGCAAAAGGGGGTCCAACCTGTTACTAGCATGGTGTACCTAATAAAGTGGCCGGTGAGTGTATATTTATATAGTATATATTTAGTAATACAAGATAAGGCCAGACCTATAGTTTAAACCATTTGGATAAGAGGTATTTAATCTCAATATCCAAACAGGCTTCCCTATTCAAAAGCATTCTATTCCAGTCCCAACCATGAACAGGTTTAATAACCCACTCAATACCACAAAAAGTGAAGTCTGATAAATCCCAAATATGCACCTGCATAAAATGTTTAGAGACATTGGAAGGATTGCAGGCATATAATTTGCCAATGTCTCTAATGTGCTTCGATATCCTAATTCTCAGTTTTCATGTGGTGGATCCAACATAGGAGACACCACAGATGGTGCAATACACTTTCTACTGTATATTACATGTGTAGAGTCACAATTTATAAAGTTGTACCTGCTTGATACCTGCCTGGACTCTGTCACCTGCACTTCGGCTGTTATGGCAAGTAACCTACCATCTATGCCTGTGGTGGCCCAGGGGATCCACACCAAGCACCCGGCATCCACAGTGTTATTGCATACTGACACTGCTGGTCATTACACATATTTAGTATCCTGTAAATAAAATAAAAACAGAAAAATTATAATACATAAAAAATAGAAAACATTCACAGTAAGGCTACGTTCACATGGCTTAAAATGGGCCATATTTCGGTCCGTAATTACGCGCCGGAGTGCGCAAATTACGGGCTGAAAATGGCCCAGTCATTACGGTATCCACAGTTCTCAAAGAGAAACTATGGATTACGTCTCCTCTCCCTGCTCGGCGAATCCGCCGGGCGGGGAAATAAGTGACGTGTGAATTACCAGCGGCGTATACGCGCCGCTGGTAATGATTGTCTCCCGCCCTGCCCCCGGCCACACGGCGTAATTGCGGGGCGTAATTTCATCCTGCAGTTAAGCCATGTGAACATTGCCTAATTCATCGTACACTACATTCATGTTAACATGTTCCCAGAGGGCTGCAAGTTCCTGGCCTCTGCGCCGGTTCAGAGCACCCACCAGGGGGCTGGTGATTCCCTCAGTTGGCTCTCAGTTCCAGTGCATTTTTTAAACTGTATTCGTTTTGGCAGGTCGCGCATACAATTGAAAATTACAGTGGGTTAAAGAGTGATGTGCTATGTGCTCCTTGCTCACCAACTATTGCTATGAATGAAAGAAGCAATGTCTCAACACAGCAATGTGATAATGTCACGCCGTCTGTGCCAGGCATTATCCCTAGGAAAAAGTTGCTCAGCAGAGGAATGGTAAGGATTAATGTTTAATTTTTTTTTTTTTTTTATAGTAATTTCATACAGTATAATAATGAATAAATAAGCATAGACCAGATAGAATATATATGATATATAAATGAAATAACCGGATAACAATACAGCAATGAAATGAGGACTGTCAGGTGTTGCACCATGTACCCATTCCACAGGGCACACGCACCCTGATCTGTGAAAGTTAAAGGGCCAGGATGCTGGTCATTGGTTAATCACTGATCGCTGACCCTATGTATTGTTTCCTTGCCAGTCTGTTGGTTGGACTTAGTGGAGAGAGAGTCCTGTTTGTTCTGCTATTCAGTGTACCTAACCTTCTGCCCGTTGCCATTGACTATGCTCCCTGCTTCTGCCCTGTCCTCTTTTCCTGCCCCGTCCTCTTTGCCTGACAATTTGGTACCATGGTTCACCCCAGCCACCATTGCAAGCAGGTTGTGTCAGGGGTAGGGACCTGGTAGTCTCCCTCTGCACAACCCCAACCAGGCTATGGCGAAGATCGGGAGGCTCCTTAAACTGCATTCCCTGACAGGGCTTATATCACTGCTTACGTGGTCCAGTTGATCCACATCCCGCATACCTGTGACAGAGAGCCTATGATATGATTTTCATTACATAAAGCAAAAGAATTGTCAATACAGATCAGACTATTGAAAGTTAACAATTGAGGTGATTGAGCACAAACTAGATGGGATAAATCTGATAGTGATAGACATACATCAACATAGAATTGATATAAAGAACATACGGTCATGAAAGTGGTATTTGAATGTGAGACTAAATCCCAATCACCATGTGAAACAAGAACTGAGCTGCTCACATGAAAAACAATCATAATAATATAAAAATAAGAACTATTTAATGGGGGAACAAAGTTGGGGTGAAGGGGTGGAGGAGATGCTCTGCCAAGTTTATCTTCGTCCACATGGAGCCCAGGAAAAAATAAATAATTTGTGAGATTGTACTTTACAAAAAGCTAATATTTAATATTTAAAATGGCTTATTAAGTCTCACTTTGTCTTGCGTTGGAGGCGCATGGGGAGCTGTCGAATGATTGTTACTGGTGTGGAGATGCATTAGAGGTACTGTTCATGGAGAGCTGTAGGATGCTTGTTACTGGTGTTGATTTGCATTGGCCGTACATAGGGTGCTGAAGAATCCTTGT
This sequence comes from Phyllomedusa bahiana, assembly GCA_025379985.1. Classification (NCBI taxonomy): domain Eukaryota; kingdom Metazoa; phylum Chordata; class Amphibia; order Anura; family Hylidae; genus Phyllomedusa; species Phyllomedusa bahiana. The sequence goes on along the minus strand of JAODAL010019967.1, from coordinate 41,196 downwards.
AGCTGATGTTGGATACATTGGAGATACATGCAGAGCTGTGAGATGTTTAGTAGCAGTGTGGGGGTAATAGACACAATTAGGGCATTTTTACTGTGCGGAGCACAAATGATGTACTTTTACGCAATTGCTGAATGGGTCCTTATGTTTGGGACACTATTAAATTAGTATGATTGTTTTCAAGAGCACTACTGGTTCAAGGCTAAAGCAAGTGAGTTTGATGATGTGGGCTGAAATAAGAAAAAATCAGGATGCTTATAGTTACAGCTCTAATCAACAAAGTTATCAGTTATCAAAGTTATCAGAAACACCCAAACCTTTCCCATTGAGGGTGTTATCAGGGCTGTCTGTTCCATTGGGCAGGGTTGGCAGTTGTTCAGGAGCCCCACAAGCTCACCTACCCAAACTGGGGTGTGGCACTGCCCCTGCGGGGGTTCAGGCATCCAGCCATGTCTTTAAGTGGTGCAAGAGGCAATGTCATCGCCACCTGTGCCGCTGTATTTCCTAGAAAAGCAGCCGGTAGGCTTCCGACCTAGGAAGACCAGGGAGCCACGTCCCGGCGTAGGCAGTGTGATGACTACGGAGCGCGGTCGGCAGCCGAGAGCGTGGAAAGGTAAGTATGGTTTTTAAATTATTTTTTTAACCTGCGGGGGAGATTATGACCTACAGGAGGCCTATATAATGTATGTACAGGGGGAGATTATTAACTACAGAAAGCCTGTAGGGTGTTGTAGAATGTTGTGCCATGCTCACATATGAATAGTGAGCGTGGGTTGGTCTTCATACAATGCTGTGTTTTAGTATAACACACACATGACAGTCGACACTCTTAGAAATGCTTCACTCTTCAATTCTGTGGGCACTTACAGGGGCAAAACTGACCAAATAAGTGAAACGGGAACGCAGCCTGACAAAGTCATGTCAGCGCCAGCTGGAAAGAACCGAGACGGGGGCTAAAATCCTACTATAGCGTCAAAGAACACAATAGTAGGTTCCTGGAGCTGGCACAGTTCGTAGCACTGTAAGTGGACGTCACAGCAGAGGTCACTCCGCAAGCCCAGAGCTTTACACCATGACCAGATGATTCCACGGAATATGACAGAACCTGTTCTGTTAAACGCTGATACATGTAGAGGCCCCCGAATGAGTGGAGAGGGTGTTGGCAGTAATTTTTCAATGACGTCACTGAACATTTTGCCCTTTCTTTCATCCGTCAGTGTCTGCTTTCAATCGGTCAATAATCCATCAGTATTGCTAAAGCCAAAAACAAACAGGAGTTGATCCAAAACAAAGATGACCAGTAAATGGATTATTTGCATTTTTCTGTGTTCTGTATCCACTCCTGCTTTTGGCTAGCAAATCATCAGACAATCCTGATCCTTTTCATTCCTTCTGACAGATGAAAAGAAGGGGAAAACCAAACATAGTGGCATCGTCCAGTGGTGGAGGGTGGAAACAGCATCAGGAAACCACAGGGTGTCCAGTGAGACAGCGGTCAGTTGGCAGCAGCATGAGTAGGCCACAGAGTGGCACAATGACAAACTCTGGAGGTGGCAGCAACATCAGGAGCCCACAGAGTGGCAGAATGACAGAATGGCAGAGCGTGGAGGTGGCGGCAGAAGCAACATCAGCAGCAGCATGAGATCAGAGAGTCGCACAGAGTGTGGAGGTGGGTGGCAGTACCATTCCCTGGTAAAGATGGTTGGAGGCAGATGGAGCAACTGGCAGCAGATGTGTGGTATCAGCTGGGTGGCAGCATCAGAATAGTGGTTGAGGCAGGTAGTTAGAATCCAGACTCATTTCTCAAAGTCTTGGTGAGACGTCATGGCTGATCTAATCTGTTGCAAAAGGCATTGGTGTGTGGAAATTCTGGCCGATCCATGCCTGATTCATCTTGACAAGGGTGAGTCTTTCCACATTTTGGGTGGACAAGCAAGTTCTCCTTGGGGTAACTATGGCCCCCGCTGCACTGAACACCCAGTCTGATGCCACACTACTGGCAGAGCAGATTATAGAAGTTATGTTCTCGGCACTCACGGTCCTTGAAGGGTGCACACCAAAAAGAGATATACGTAGAGAAGAAGATAGGTTGCACTCCAACGATAGAGATTAATTAAATTTTTTTATTCTTTGCAAAACTTTAATAATTCCAAAATGGCGAATACAAAAGCCGGCTTCATAGATGGTAATCCATATTAGAATGCAATTTATCAAAGATTCTAATAACAAGACGTTTCGATCTAGAGTAGATCTGTTTCAATAGAATCTCTAAAATTAAAAGATTAAAAACGATTGTTAGTATAAAAACAAAAAATGATTAGTCATGTTAGAATATCAAAGTTTTACTCTTTCTTACCCATTCTTTAATTATCACTCATTTTCCTATGGTATATCCTTAACGGACCTAATAATGGCAAAATATATAGATCACAAAAAACCATATAAGAAAAAAATTTCAAAAATGTTTTCAAGAATTTTTACAAGAAAGGGTATCAACAGGAAACCACACCCGAAACCCCTATTAATCCATACTAATCCACAATAACTATTCACCATGTAGCAGACTGGCTACATTTTAGTTGCCTGTTGCTGGGCCCTAGGTGGAGTCGTCTTGCTGCAAACGGCCACGAAATATCTGGGTTCGGTGGGGGGGGGAAAGGGAACCCTTTTAGAGTCCGTAGCCCTTGGTTACTGACACATGTTGTTGTTATGGCTGCTATGCGGCTATTATTGGGTTGCCTTTCACGGGGCGGGTCCATAGGCTTGGGTGGCGAGGCCGTCCCCACGTTCAGGGCCAGGTTTTGTGGCCAGTTCCTGGATGGCTATAGAAGCACTAAACCTGGCAGGGTTAAGGGGGGGCGTGGCCTGCTACCTGCCAGAGTGGAGCTGCAGAGCTGTGAGAGAGGCTCTGGCCCCCGGAGGTTGAGGGAAGCCTTGTACAGTGTACTGGATTTGTGAGTAACATGTTTGGTGCTGGTGCTGGATAATTAGATCCAGGGGACTACGGTAGAGGAGGGCATCTCTTAAATGTATGTACGGGCAGGACGGCTAGATGTTTATTTGTGTTATGTTTGTTTTGTATGCTTTTCTGTGAACAATTAAACTGGGTGAGGCCTGTTAAACGGAGCTTGGCGTGGTCGGGTGTGGCCAAATAATGTCCTTACCAGGACGGCGATACGAGAGCTAAAGACCCCCTACGCCTAGGTCCAAGAATGGCGGCTGGGACGAGTGTGAGGTGTTACATATGGTGGAGGGATTGCCATGGGCAAGGTTGGCATAACTAATGTACATAAAGTGGTGCAGGGAAAAAATGCAGTTTGGAATTGGACTTGCTGCAGTATACATAGGACTGATGAAATTTAGCTTTGTGAAAGCAAAGGTTGCTTTTTGAAAGCGGAACACACCCATATTACAGACTGTTGCCTGTGGGGGAAGGCTTCTGCTCTGTGCCAGAGAGAGAATATTTATGGAGTATACGTAAGAGGGGGGACGATATCACCAGTACTGAGTTTGTGTTTTGTGGTAATAAAGTCTGTGTTGCTGCTACACCTGGTATTTTTGGCCAGGGTGGAATCTCCTTGCCCAGCTGGATAAGCAGGTCGATTGAAGGTGTTCTGAGCAGCTGACTGCCATCATGCGGAAGGAGAATGAGAGCTTCCATTCAGAGTTGGAGACATAACAATGAGGAGGATAAAAGGCATTCTCAATCCTCTTCCACGGTTTGGGGATAGGTGGACATACCACAATCCAAGCAGGCCTTGGCTAGCTGGAGGTGCAGAGTCAGCTGGGGAAAGATGGGATGTCCCAAGGATAACCAAGCAGAATGGTGGGCAAGGGATGCCTTCAGGTGGAGCTGTGCTGGAGAGGATGTCCCAGTTGCCTAAGAGGGCACTGGGTTCCCACCATGCCAAGCAGCCAGAATTGCCCAGAGGCATGGATGTCGTTGTTTAGGAGCGACCACCTTAAACAGCTGAAAGTCCTACTGTGACCTGCCAGGGGGAGTCCTTGTTGGGGTGCCACAGAGTGAGAGGTGTTGCTCCTGGATTGCCCTTCAGGGGAGGATTCCAGTAGAGGTTGCAGTGCAAGCCCTGGTGAGTTCCAGGTGGGTGGGAGTCCCTCCCGTGCTTGGCATGGGACAGTCAGCCAGAGATGCCCAAAAAATTCGCCAGAAACCCGGTAAGACTGTTATGTTGTGTGTGACACCGGATTGTTGGGGACTGTCAGTTATATGATAAATTTATGTGAGGGGACTTGGCTGGGCTAAACCGGAAGTCCAGATATGCTTGCACAAGCCAGAAGAGTCCAGAGAGCAGTGGCAGGACTGGAATAAATGGGGACTGGTTAAAGTATTGATGGACTGGGTGCAGTACTTGCAGTGTTGCCGTGTGGGCGAGATGGTCACCCCAGTGTTCCTTCCTGGGTTATAAATACTATGCATGTGATCAATGACCTGGTCCTAAAGCCTGAGCAGGGAGGTGGTATAGCGGTAGCCCAAGTTTAGCACCAACTTACTACGGGTGCCCTGTTGTGAAACAGGCATCTAGAGGTGGTGCAGCTAGCACAGTAGAAAAGGTTTAGCTTGGTGTGACCTGAGGCCATAGGGGGAGAGGCAGCCCAAGTAGCACAGAGGATGAGTGTCCTGTGGGGGATGCCGTCTGGAAGAAATGTGTTTGCCATTACAGTTTTCAGGGCGGATCTACTGTGGTTGACAATAGCAACGAGGTTTCACTGCATCTTCCGCTGGAAAAGCTCGTGAGGAATGAGTGCAGGCAGCTGTGTGTGAAGTGGTCTGGTTTCAGTCCGTAAATGTTCTGTACCCATGACCCAGAGCACTGTGTGTACAGGAGGGTAACTTGGCAAGTTGCAGGTGTGCCCCTAGAGGTTTGTGGCTGGTATGGCACAATGTGTGCAGGGGTGCGTTAGTCTGGGGATTAAAGCAAATTTGAATTAGGTGCTGTCAATACAGATTCCCGGCGGAGTGATGTGGTTTGCCAGTAGCAATCAGGTGCGCTTGCTGGTGGGGAAAAAGGGGATGGAGTTGCCTGGTGTGAACACGGCTGGTGCTTTGCTTGGAAGGGGAACGTCAAACCTGGATATGAGGGTTCTTGCTACTATGTATGAGGAGGGACTAGGGAGTATGAGTGTGCTAGGTTAGTGACAAAAACCCTTCTGTGAAAGAGTCTCCATTTCAGTGGTGGAAGTGGAAGCTGTAGTGTTTCAGTGCTACAGTGTGTTATGTTGAGTATTAACATGGGAGTGATCGAAAAACCTGTGCAAAGAAAACGTGTGCTGAGGCATCTTTTGTGTGCAGCCCTGATCAGTGTATTTCAGAGAAGTCTATCTGTGATGATAAAATCTAACATTATTGTGACCCCTGAAGGGGATTGAAGTGGAAAGATTGTGCTGGAGACTTGTAGTGCAGCCAAGGTAAACTTGCTCCAATGGTTGCTGTATTTGTGTAGCTTTTACTGCAGTGGTCAGAGAGACTGCTAGTGATGGTAGTCTAGTGAGGGAAAATGGGAGCCCGCTAGACCAGAAAAGAGGGTCGCTCAGGCGGCTAGTGGGGCAGGTGAGAGTGGTTGAACACCTCAGATGGTAAGGGTAATCCCTAGTAATGAAGCTGAGGTATACGCAGGAATTTTCTATGTGGCAGTGTGGTTGTCAGCAGTAGCCTCTGAGATAACTAGCTGGGTATAATGAGGAGTTCTCCCTTGGAGATAGATACAGGGGAAGTGGTGGAAGTGTCTCCATAATGTTGTTGCAGTAATGTCTCTGAACAGGCATTATAGGAGAGGCGTCCTGTCGGCCAGTTTGAACGGGGAAAAACCTGCCCATATAAAGTCGTGAGGTTGGTGAGGTTCACTGAACTGGTTTGCTGTATACTCGCTGTTAAAGGAAAGTAAAGTTTTGGAGATGGGTTGGGGGAACACTGCTCATAGGTGTGTGTTGTAATTGGCGATACCCAGGTAATTAGGAGAAGTGTGTAGTCTAGTATCACAGAGGTGGTAGGTACGTCTGCTGGTTCGGCGTGACCTACAGGTGGGTGCTGTTAGCAGCAGATGTCTGCTGTCCTATGGTTAAATAATGTGTCTGTCATTGGACTCCAATGCAACCAATGTGAAAAGGATGGGTGTGAAGAAAATGGAGTGACCTGAAAGAGGTTTCAAAGTTTCTCCTTTAGAGACGGGTTACTGGTGGATGTGCCAGGGAACATGCCCACACGTTTGCTGCAGATTAGGGTCTGCTGCTAGACAGGAGCAGTAAGCATGAGGTGTGGAACAGGGGAATGTGTCCTCTGGTATTAATGAAAACGCCAGGTAATGTAGTCGTTGTCAGTGTAGGACCAGATGACTGTTTTGAGGGAGGTTTTGTCTCATCATGAAACCTGCAGTGACCAAAGACGGTAGCTGTTTTGGACTCTCAGGTGGCGCCCCAAGAGGCCATTGGGTGTATAGCGAACCTGACCGTGTGTTGCCCACTATGGGATGAGTGCATCGTATGAGTCCACAGCTGAGGCTGTAAGGGGAAAAAGTGTTGTCCTGCCCTGAGATTGTAAGGAAGACGTTGCCCCAAAATAGGAGCTTTGACCCCGGAGGGAGCCTCAGCCTGAGGCAATTGTGTGAAAGCCTACGGGCTTTATCAGAGGGCGAGGGATATGTAGCAGACTGGCTACCATGTAGAGTTGCCTGTTGATGCCACTAGGTGGAGTCGTCTTGCTGCAAAACGTGCCACTCCGGAATATCTGGGTTCGGTGGGGGGAAGGCAACAATTTAGCGTCAGTAGCCCTTGGTTACTGATAACATGGTCTGTTAGTATGGCGCTATGCGGCTATGAATTGGGTTTGCCTTTCCACGGGGCGGGTTCATAGCGTTGGGTGGGGAGGCCGTCCCCACAGTTCCAGGCCAGGTTTTGAGCACAGTTCCTGGTTGGGCTCATTAGAAGCCATAACCTGAAGGTGTAAGGGGGGGTGGCCTGCTACCTGCAGAGTGGAGCAGCAGAGTGGAGTGAGGCTCTGGCCACCCCGGAGGCTTGTGGGTAGCCTTGTACAGTGTACTGGATTTGTGAGTAACATGTTTGTGGTGGCGCTGGATATTAGATCCAGGGACTAAGGTTAGAGACGGCATCTCTCAAATGTATAGTTAGTGCGCCAGGACGGCTAGATGTTTTTTTGTGTTTATGTATTGTTTTGTATGCTTTTCTGTGCAATAAACTGGGTGAGGCCAGTTAACGGAGCTTGGTGTCGGTGTGGCCTATATGTCACCTTTCCCCCGGACGGCGATCCCGAGAGCTAAAGATACCCCCTACAGCTGGTCCACGGTGGCGGGCGGCCTCTGGACGTAGTGTGACGGTGTTACAACACACATATACATTCTAGTAGGAACCACCTTAACGACCTCCTTGGGCGTATGAGTACGTCCCAGGGCCCGCTAAGGGGTTTGCGGGGGGATTGCGCCGCGACCGCCCCCACAGCGCCGGGTGTTGCGGCAAATCCCCGCAAAACACCCGGCGTACAGCCCCGGCGGGTGGCTCCGCCGTGGCGCTGTTTTACCCCTCGACACCGGCCAAAAAATGGCCGCGGGTCTAATGAAACGCCCATCGGTGCCGCGCACGATCGGTCGGTCACTAGCCGATCGCGGCGGGCATGGTGGTGGGGGGCCCTTTTGAAGGTCCCCTCCTTACCCTGGGGCCCGTTTGCCCCATTCCGTCCGCAGACAGGAAGGGGGGGAAACCGCCATCTTTGTAATCCTAATGCATTGCCTATGCAATGCATTAGGTTGTATTAACAATCGCGCCACCTAGTGGTCAAGTACCATAGGTGGCCTCAATGTTACAGTAAAACAAAAGTATTAAAAGTTCAAATCACCCCCCTTTCCTCATTTTACAAATAAAATCATTAAAATAATAAAAAATTTACACATATTTGGTATCGCCGCGTCTGAAAAAGTCCGATCTATAAAAATATAACATAATTTATCCTGTACACTGAACACCGTAGAAGAAAAAAATTCAAAACGGCAAAATTGCATTTTTTGGTCATTTTATGTCACTGAAAAAAAAATTATCAAAAAAGTCGCATGCATTTCAAAATGCTAGTGATAAAAAGTACACTTCAGCCCACAAAAAATGCCACCCCATGACATCCGTAGGTGTTAGTAAAAAAATGTTATTGGTCGCACAAAATGGCGCTGCGGCACAAATGTCAAATAGAATATGTTTGGAATTTTTTTACGGTACGAAAACATAATGGAAACCTACATGTTTGGTATTGCCGGATGCGTAACAACCTGTAGCTTTACAGATAACACATTATATTTACCGAAGATTAAAACGCATAAAAGCAAAACCCTCACAATCATGGCAAAAATACATTTTTTTTCACAATTTGCCCCACTTGGAATTTTTTTGGGGTTTTCCCCAGATATTCTATAGTATAGGGGAAAAAACACACAAGACATTACATCTTGTCCCGCAAAATAAAAGCCCTCATGTGTCTATGTAGGTGGAAAAATAAAAAAGTTATGGCTTTCAGAAGGCGAGGAGGGAAAAACGAACGTGTCACCAAAAAAAAAAAAAATGGATGGTCCTTAAGGGGTTAATCAGTATCCCCAAAAAACAATCAACAAATATCATCCCTTTCTAAAGAAAATATATGTTATTTTAATAAAAGTTCTGCCACTAGATGGTAATCATGGGACCCTAATTAATCCAAACAGACTAAAAAACATTGGGATAGATATAACCCGCCACTAGATCCAACTCGGTATATTAATAGTATTGGTGAGATCCATAAGGTCTAACATAGACAATAATACTCTCCCAGAAGGTGTTACAAAGAATTATAAAGTCACATCTTGACTTAGAACCACTTCTATCAATGTTAAGACTCATCATTCCACATGTACGTAACTAAAAAGCCGGCATGAACACACTGCTTGTCGCGCAAGACTTTATAGGCCCGCGATCGTACAATGACGGATGCAAGGTAAGAAGGGAATCTTAAAAAAAACATAGATAGAGAATACCTTCCCCATGATCCCAACATGCCGCATATATCAAAATAGATGACATAAAGATATCTAATTTAACCTACTTGCATAAACCCATTCACTAAATAAAAAATAGTGAATACAGGTAAGTATATGGGAATATATGAAATTATATATAAATAGGGACCCTGATGATTCTCTACAAGTGGATCTGTTCCGTAAACAAACCGACAGGAATAGTTTGTTGGAATATAAAAGCAATCATCTGGGGGCGTGGCCTGAGCCTGCATGCTGCTGGTCGCTTGAAGCAGGAGCTCCAGAGGGGACTTAGCTAACTCAGCCTTAGTAAGCCCTTTTTGCCATCATTTCTCACCCATTAGGGAATCAAGCTATACCCAACCTCCAGGCATCCAGTGATCTGAATTTTTACAGCGGAAACACCGCATCTGCGGAGAGCGGGGTCCACCGGCCTGCTGACAAGGAGACCCCCTCTGCCCCGGCGCCATCTTAGAGGTGAAGGAGACTGCACCAGCAAAACCCCTACGGCTTGTTTAAGACAGACGCCCGCCCGCATACCTGCCACGTTGAGACCAGGGGGGGAACTGCACTGACAGGTCGCGCTGCCTCCGGTCCTCGGCTCTCTGTGCGGCTACCGGGAATTCTCCTTAAAGAGGCCCCGGGGACACTACTAACAGCCGCCATTTACTAGAGGCGCGACACCACGTCTCTCCTGCGGCGCTGAACCCTCTGCGGCGCTGAAATCCCCCGGCATCTGACGAAACACAGGTAACGGGATCTCCCACCAGGCTAATACCTCCAGCAGCCCTACCCTTACCACCGGGTATTGCAAAAAAGGGAAGCCTGTGCATAAGTGCATAAGTGGAGTCGATACCTCCTCCTGACATAAACCCCCCTGTGACTGATCTGCCTTGCGGTGGACCCACCATCTTCTCCACCCTTGCATCTAAGGGACAAGCATAAATATCTGTATCCCCAATCTGATCTTCTTGGGTGATAACCCCTGTTTCAAACACCAGGCTTATAACTGGGGTAACCTTGTGCCCTGTTGAAAGTATATGTGGAGCCCTACCTCGGATGATTTAAATAACTTTCTACCTGAAATATACTAGAAACACTCATCCTTCCTCCTGTATTTCCATTTAAACGACCTTATCCCTGACTATTTCCACACTCAACTATCCATAAAGGGAAATCTTAGCCCTCCTTTATGTGGGGTCAGTGTGCATCCATAAACAGGTACCCACTCTATAAACAACTCTGGTGACCCCAGCTCATCTCTCACTTATACAAGCTCTCCAGTGACTCTTTGGGTCTACCACTCAATCAGGACCTTGGGAGACTCCCCTTCCCTCCCATTCAACCACTAATAAGTCAAACCTACTCTTTAAGCTGCTACCCCTGTAAAAACACAAATTAACCTTGCGGTGTGTACAGAAAACTAAATAATACATAATTGACACCCCTTCCACACGCTCCCAGGATAGGGGAAGACGTGACCTATCCCCCCCTCATCGACAGCCTCTTCCAGACAAGACTTTGCAGATATGGATCATCAAAAATTTTTCAGAGGCCTTCAGTACATCTGAACAAACCCTGCAACGCCTATTCTCATCGTTTAGGGAAACATTACAGAGTGACTTTAAACAAATGATGGGTGACTTCAAAATGGACATACAAGCCTTAATCTCCAGAACAGAGCCTGTAGAGAAGAAAATGGCGGAGTGTGCCAAGTCGCATAACCAACTTATAGATGCCAATGCGTCCCTGGAAGAAGAAGTTCAGAAACTATCATCAAAATTACTGGACTTAGAGGACCGCTCGAGGAGCAACAACATCCGCCTCCGAGGTGTCCCTGAATCGGTTTCCTCCGACGCCCTCCCACAATTTCCCTTTATAGACCTCATGGCCTTGATTCCCCCAAAAGCATCTCCAAAGACCTAATTGTGGCCCGCACCATAGATTTCCCGAAACAAAACACCTCCCTCCATCTACACCACGTGATGTTATTGCAAGAATTCACTTCTTCAAAACCAAAGAAAATTTTCTCAGAACCATCAGAGGTCCCTTTCCAACCTCCCAGATAGGTTTAAAGATCTCTCGATCTTCCCGGATCTCTCTGCAGGCACAATGATTAAAAAAAAAGAATTTGCCAAAAGAGTAAGCCCAAATTGAAGAATCTGTGTTAAAACCTAACTTTTAATATGTACCATTAAAAATGGTAGGAGTATTAAAAACAATACAACACATAATACTTACAAAACATATATGGGGGACTCATTTAGGGTAGAGGAGGGGACCCTTTTAGTATCCTATGGGATCCTAGCCTATTCCCTAGCCTATGTCAGGATTGTCGCCCCATAAAGGGCGGTCCCGTCCGGTTCCTAGCCCTAGAAAAACTGTTGACCCTTACCAATATAGTCATAGAAGTCCCAACATGTTTCGATGTCCCTTAATTACATCCTTCAGGGGAGGGTAAGGGAAATCTCACAAAAAAAAGGGGAGAGAAGGTAGTGTGTATTTGGTGTAACAGTAGGTGTCACATACATCTGTATAGCCCAGGTCTACCCTGGTGGTGTAATTTTTTTAGCTTTTAAATCTGGACGTCCGACAGTGACCTATTAAGGGGAGTTTACACGGAATATAGTATTCCTGAAGCTTTTATTTTTGGATCAAGTGACAAACAAAATGTTTTCATCACAACGCAACCTTTATTAACCTTTGCCAGGGTACAGAGTTTTTCTCATGAGGTTGTTTATGGGGTATGGTCATCCCAAATACTTTTTATGCCTAATGGGGATCGTACTTATGGAGCATATACCAGGGTCACATCTCAAACATGTGTCCACCCCTCACATATTTTTCCCTCCCCATTTCTAGGCAGCACCTCAATAGTAAGCTCAAATGCCCAATTGTCACGTTAGCCTATATACTCGCCCCTCAATTTTCATGGGCAAAAAAAATTTGGGGTTTTAAGTGAGAAAATGGAGTCCACACAGTTATCCATAAAACCCTTATCCCCATTGATGCCCTCAGCTGGGTTTCGGAGGTCGGCAGTATCTAAAACCCCAGAGCCCTTCTATTAGGTACTCATCCCGCGGTCCAAGGTCTCCTGTCGCAGAAGGCGAGTCCAGTAGGCGCTATCCTAGCTGGTGTGTCCGTGCCGTAGCGCGTGTTGAAACGGGTTGTGTTGCCGGCCGGCTCTATAACGACCGCGATAGCTTCCGGTATCCCGTGACGTCACCCGGGAAATGACGCGACGGACACTTGGTCTCGTAAAATAGGAGACCTGCTGTTACTGTTTTTGGAACAGAACAGAAAAAAACTGTGAAAAGTTTAATGGCAGAGAAACAACGTAGGTAGAATCAATCAACCCAAAACTACGTGATAGTTGCTTTCATTAGTCAGAGTGTGCTTTTTCTTTTTTTTATCTAGATGGGCCCTAGACGGCTCAGGCCCCAAATTTTCTCAAGATGAAGGTATAGTGAGGCACACCCATAGAGATGGGTGGGAGGGGGATATCCCGGAATGCAGGAAGTTGACATAGGGAGATAGAGACATTTGTATGTAGGGAGGAAAAAGTTTTTCCCTTACTGGATCAGATTGAGGGACAGATGTAGACTAGAGGCCAGAGTATTTGATTTGGGGCTGGCCCTTTCCCTAGTTGTTTAAAGGAAACAGCAGAAGTCCGTCTTTCATTAAGGCCGTCCGGTACGTGGTCTTTAACCTAAAGATCCATTCGGTCTCTCTCTGTAGTTGGGACCTGCCCCAAAAGCCCCCCATGGGTTTTGGGGGGGGTATGTCATCCAATTGAAAATTTAGACACTTAGGGTCTCCACATGGAGCCACAGACCTGTCTCCCAGGGATGTTTTCGGGGATCCTGATTCATTCAGGTGTTCCCCAATTCGTCCCGGAACTCCAATTTTTTGCCGATGTACTTTGCCACATTGAAAATGGTTTTGTAAATGACCCCTTACTTTAAAATTTAAAAATTTTTTGTGTTTTAAAAACCCCATTAAAATGTTACTAGGGAAATTTTTTTCCCAACTTCGAGTATTGACAGCCACACACCCACCATCTATAGATCCCCACCACGGGTTTGTTTTTAACCACGTTTTTTGCAATTTTTTTAGTAAATTTTGGTTTTGAACCAAGTGACCAATGTACGGGGCGAAAATCCTGACTAGGCGGGGAAAGGCTAGGACCATGGGGAACTATGGGGTCCATCCCTACCCAAGAGTCCCCATATATGTTTTGTTGTTTTTATGGTTTGTATTTTTTTAATCTCCTACCCTTTTTTAAGATACATATTAAAATTGGTTTTAACACAGATTCTTAAATTTTGGGGCTTACCTTTTGGATAAAAAATTTTCTGTTATTTTTAAATACCCCTACTAAGTATTTTGGGTATTTGTTCTTTGTACTTTTTTTATTTTCAAATAAGTAGGGCGGCCCTCTTTTGGGTTACATGACCCAAATAAAGGGGTTTAAAATAAATAGATGAGGTTTTTTCTGACAAGCATAGGCAGAAAAAATATACACCAATTTTTAAAAACGCATTTCTACATTACCAAATTATATAAAGGCAAAAGCCTTGGTGGGGGGTGCAGACCGGAAATAACATAAAAAAAGGTATAGTACCCGAGGTTGAGGTTTTCTTTGACACCGGGTATTAAAAATAGAACCCCTGATTTCCTTAAAATGGAAAGGGGGCCACAGATAGCTCTTGCGGTTCATGCAACCCCTGCTTGGGGAGGAAAAGAAAATTGGAATCTCTCAAGGGAAAAACTGAAGGGGACCAAGTTGAGGTCATTAAAACCTTCCAACAAGGAGTGACTTCCAACGAAAAGAACAACCCCAAGTGCCATTGAGGATTTCATTTCAAATAAAAAGAAAAAAAATAGGAAATTCTCAGGGACATTACGGATTTAAAGGGAAAACAAGGCATATTCGTTCCTAAGTGAAGAAAAACTAAGCGTTATCCTGAAACAGATCTTCATAAACGATAGGGACTTATCAGATTTTGGGGGGGGGAAAGGCGGACAAGGTAGTAAAGGGAAGGGGGGGAAACCGGGAAGACCTAAGGGCCGGGGAAAGCACAACCTTTTGGGGGAAACAACTACCCCCTCAGAAACGAAATTTCCCCCAGGACCAATAAGGGTTCAACACAACTTCCTCCCCCCCCCCCCCTCAGCCACTGGGGGGAACCAAAAAAAACCGGATGCCTTGAAAAAAAAAAAATCATCATCAACCTTTCACATAGGAATTTGAGCGATAGTGAGATCGAATACAGCAAAGGGTCCCCTTTTGTACCCACGCAAATTTAATCTTTTTCAGGGGGTGAAAGATTTGAACCTGTAGCGGGGGGAAACTCCCTGGACAAATTTTTTTCTTTTACACAGACAAAAAGCGCGGGGGAACTTGGTTTCCGGTAAGAGCTCCAGGAGTACGCCTCCTTGAACTATCAGTAGTTCACCAAACCAACAAGGGGGGGGCCCCTTTTAATATTTAAAAAATAAAAATATCGATCCCACCCCGGGGGAACAACCCTATAAATACTTCGAACTCTGTACTATGTTTGGAGAAGCTGGAGGGATTTAAAGTAAAATGGAATTGCATTTAAAGGGAATTCCCATATCAATTACTACAAGAGAAACTAAAAAATTAAGCCCTCCGACAAGGGAGGTAATGATAGTATAAACACAGAGGAATTGTCAGAATGTGTCAACTATCCTTGAAACAGGGAGGATACAGGTCTTGGAAAAAAACCCTACCCGATATATTTGGGGGAACTAAGGGAACTATTCTAAAGAAAGGGGGAAAAGGGAAACCCTTTTTTCAGGAGAACTGGAGTTTTTTTATTGCCCAAACACCAGTATAGCAACTTCTACTGGGGACACAAAGTTCAAAAAAAAAAATAGTTTGCCCACTACGGGGAAGCCCAATAGTATCAGGAAAGGGGATTTGGGGACAGAATGCGAGTAAATACATTGAAAAAATACTCTCCCTTTTCGTAACGCTTTTACCATCATATACTAAGACTCTAGGACCTCCTATGCAAATGGGGCTTTAATGCCCCAGAGTTTGCCTACTCGAAAGCATTGTGGGAACCTTATATTCATCCATTCCACACAGCGGGGTCGGGAGGCAGTAAGGAGTAGCTCAGGGGGCAGAGGCTCCAATTAAACCCCCACAACTCATTTGTCTTGCAACTCCTCAAATTTGTTTGACTAGGAAACTTTTTCTCTTTAAAAAAAGACTACCACCAGCTAGGGGCAGGGCCGGGGAAGCACCTGTGCCCCGGGCCTATGCCAACTTGCTCCTGGGCTGGGGGGAGGATCAAAAGTATTTGGGGGGACAATACCTTTTTACCGAGAGATAATCTCTGGGCCAGAAAATTAGATGTGCGGGCCTTGGACGGCACCAAGGGGGGGTTTGAACAATTTGAACTATTTTAACAGATAATGATTTAAATTTCGCTTTACCTTCGTTTAATCCCAAAGTATTACATTCCCCAAATTTAAAAAGAAAAACCAGGGGAAAGGGCAAATAAAAAGACCTAATCGGAAACCACATCTACAAACCTAAAGTGGGAAAGCGCCATGACATCGCTTAACTTTTCATACCCAAGGGACTTTCCTCAGGCTAAAACGCAACTGTTCGGACCCAGGAATTTAAATTAAAACACAGGGGAAACAAAGGGCCATGGAGAGGATATCCATAGAATCCAAGACAGGGTTAACCCAAAATGCTTTGAAAAACAATCGGGAAAGTCTTCTCATTACCAAAAACCCCAAAGGGGACAGAAAAATATTTGATTAGTAGGGAAATTTTTTTATGGGGCAGCAGGACGTAAGACAAATAATTTTTAGAATTGGTCGACCTACAAATGGAAAGGACTTAAACAAATGGGTTTGGGGGTTACCCCCACATTACATCGGGGGAGGCAAAACCTACAGGATCACTTGGTACACAGCCATCACTAAAAAAAAATTTCAAGAACGTGGGTTAAATCAACCCGTGGGGGGATCTATAGATGCAGTGGCTTGTGGCATTCAAACTCGAAGTTGGAAAAAAATTTTCCCTAGTATCATTCTTTAAAAAGGGGCTTTTTAAAAAACCCAAAATTTTTTTTTTTGTAAAAGTAAAGGGGGCATTTAAAAGCCCCTTGCAAAATGGGATAGAGTTCGGCAAAACAATTAGGGAGTTTCCGGAGACGAATTGGGGAAACCCCAATACATCAGGAATCACCCCGAAACTCCTGGGGGAACCCTAAGTGTCTAAAATTTACGATCTTGGACACATACCCCCGCCACCCGGGGAGGGAATTGGACGGCCCCCCCTAGAGGAGACCGAATGATCTTTGGTTTAAAAACCCCGGGGACCGACGGCCCCTTTAAAGAAAAAGACTTTTTGCTTTTCCCTTTAACAACAGGGGGAAAGGGGGCCGTCCAAATCAAAAACTCTGCCTCTATCTACACTTTCCCTCAAACTGAGTCCAGTAAGGGAAAAAATCTTCCTCCCTACATACAAATGTCTCTACTCCCTATTCCACTTCCCGCATTCCGGGGAAACCCCCCGCCATCCATTTTCTATAGGTTGCCCACTATACCTTCATCTTGAAAAATTAGGGCCCGAGCCGTCAGGGCCCATCTAGATAAAAAAAGAAAAAACCCCTGACTAATGAAAGCAAAATACACTGTGTCTTTTGATTATTTACCCACGTTTTTTTCTCGCCATTAAATTTTTTACTTTTTTTTTTTTGTGCTGTTCACACACAGTTACCCAGGTCCCTTTAAAATTTGGGCCGAGTGATGTCCGCACTTCCGGTGACGCACGGGATACCGGAAGCTATCGCGGTCGTTATAGACCGGCCGGCAAACACAAGCCCGGGCACACGCGCTTGGGACGGGCACACCACAGGTACGCCTACTGGACGTCGCCTTCTGCACAGGGACCTTGGGGCCCGAGAGTACCCAATAAATGGGCTCTGGGGTTTTTAAACTGCCACCTCCGAAACCCAGCTGAGGGCATCAATGGGGATAATGGAATGGGGACAATGGGGATAACTGGGGGCTCCATTTTCTCACTTAAACCCTATTGTTTGCCCAGACTATTGATGGCGAGTATATACTACTGAAAATGGGGCATTTTAGCTTACTATTGAGGTGCTGCCTAGAATCGGGAGGGAACAAGTGAGGGTGGACACAGTTTGGGTGACCACTGGTATTCCCATAAGTACGTACCCCTTAGCTTAAAGATTTGGGAGTGACCAAACCCCCAAAAAAACCCCCAGAGTTAAAATCTGTACCTGGGGAAAGGTTAATAAAAAAAATGCGTTGTATGAAAAAATTTTTTTTTGTCCTTTTATCCCAAAAAAAAGCTTCGAAAATAATTCCTGTAAATCCCCCTTAAAAGGTCATGTCGGCGTCCAGTTTAAAAGCTAAAAAAAATTTCACCCCCAAGCTAACCGGGCTATACAATTTAAAGTGACCCTATTTACACCAAAAAACACCACCTTTTCTCCCCTTATTTTGTTTACTTTTTTCCCTTCCCTCCCCTAGGATGAATTAATGGGGCATCGAAACCTGTTGGGACTTTTAGACTATATTGATAAGGTTTCAAAAGTTTTTCTAGGCAGGAACGGACGGGGCCCCCCTTTATCGGGCACAATCCCGACATAGGGTGGGGAAAAGGGCTGATCCATGGGATAATAGGGGCCCCTCTACCCTAATGATCCCCCATAATGTTTTTGTAGTAATTTTGTTGTATTGTTTTAATACCCTAGCCTTTTTTTAATGCTACATTTTAAAAGTTGGGTTTTAACACAGATTCTTCAATTTGGGTACTCTTTTGGATAATATATTTCGGTATTTTTAAAGTACCCCCCCCCCCCCCCCTAAATATTTGGTATTGTTTTTCTTAAAAGAATTTGCCCCCTAAAAAAATTTTAAGGGGAGAATAATACCCTTAACCGGGGGATTCCGTAAAGTCATCAAAACCCAAAGACTCCACCCCCAGTTGCCTGACTCCCCCCTTTGCCAAGAAACCTTGGTCCTGGGGTCTCCTCCCCCCTACCAACACCCCCGCAAGAAAAGGAGCTGAAAACCCGGGTATCATTTCACATATCGGCAGACCAATCCGCCCCTAAAAGAGCCCAGCAGACCTGTTTGAATTCGGGTCAATAGCGGTATACTTTTCACACTACCCTGTTTGCGGGCCCCAACATTGGCAAATTGCTTAAAAAGCCCCCCTTAGGGAACCCAAGAAGACCCCCTTTATCCCCCCGCGTTCAGAAGAACGCTGATGTTTTTTCCTTCGGTTCCTCAGAGGACTTTATCCCTCCTCTGGTTCCATTGTAGGGAACTATCATTTTGAATGTAATTTACTGTTCGAACGGGTTATACTACTTTTTTTTTATGTTATGTTCTCTAGCCATTAATTCAAGCTAAATCTTATCTTAGGTCGTCTCTTCATTCTGTGACAAAACCTTACTAACTACCCCTATATTTCAAACACCAGGGGAAATTAAATAATGTTTTTAAAACGCAAGGGGGCTAATTCACCCCAAATTTCCTTTCCCTAGGAGGGGGTTTAAAAGCCAAAACGGATGTATTGCATGCAAGAAACGCATCTACATCCCAATGACTTTTTTGGCTAAAACAAAAAATTTCCACATCCTTCCCCCAGCTCACTGCAAAAAAAGCGGTGTAGCCATTTTTTTTAAAAATTCGGTGACATTTCAACTTATGATGTTATATTGATCCCAGGAAGATACATTATCCTAGGTTTGCCCCTAAATCTTCCTTCACTCCCTTAGCCTCTTTTAAAAACCCCGCCCAGTTCCTTCTTCCAAACAATCCTTAAATCCAAAAATATGCTAAGGGGTAGAGGTGGTGGCGGAGTTTAAATATGGTTAGGACAAACCCTAACGGGTTAAAGGAATTCCCCACTATCCCCCAGAACTTAAACATTTCACTAACCCAAGAAAACCCCGCCACACCTTGGAGATATAGACTGCAGGAGGGTGGATTACACTTTCTACTCTATCTAGAAACACCCACCCCAAAATTTGACTACTTCTTAGTGGACAACCCGGGCCTTGATAAGTCATCGATCAGAGATAGGTAGCGCACCTGGTCAACCAGCACCTATTTTTCTATATGAAAGATAGTGGCACACCCCTTTTGCCCCATGGAAAATTAAATCACTTCTACTAAAATCCCCTCAATTGTTAAAAAAACCCAAACAAGCTTTTTACAGTTTTTTTTAAATTTAAAAACTCGCTTCACCTCCATCGTGGAACCCTTTTGGGTGCCAATAAAGCAGTAATCAGAGGGTCGTATAAAATACCCTCTAGAAAAAAAGAAAACGGAACAAGCCAAAAACGATTTACTTCTAGAAATGTCTCTCTGATAAAAAAATTTAAATTAGATTCCTCTCCGCCACTAAAAAAAAAAACTGACATCAGAGGAATAATTACGCTCTCTCTACTGAAAAATATGAATCTCAACTGTCCAACTTTAAAGGGGAATTTTATTTTCAGGGGGCCCGCCCCCTTAAATTATGAAAAAAGAGTAAAGCCCTCCGGGAAAAACAAAAACATACACACCAAACCAGAAAATCAATCATTCCAACGATTTGCACAATTTATGTCAGCTCTAAAATCTAAAAGAGACCCAAACACACCCAAAGTACACAAGTCGAATATCCCCCCTTTCCGAACAAATTTTCTTCCCTCCCCTTTCGAAAACCAAAAAACCTTTAAATGAACGTCCCTTAAAGAAATTGGGGAAGTATTTAAATCCTCTAAACTCAATAAAGCACCGGTCCGATGGAATAACAAATGAATACTATAAACTATTCGGGCCCCCTTTAGCCCCACACTCCTCCCCATTTTCCGGACTTTAAATAACGGTAAAACCCCTAAAAGTGTTAAAGAACAGTGACCACCATACCCAAAAAAAAAGGGAAACCCCCCATCTCGTTCCCCCAATTTTAAGGCCCATCTCCCCATCAATGCGACATAAAGATATTCGCCAAAACTAGCGAAACAGATTTAAAAAAATCATGTTCCTCATTAGTAAAGACCAGGTGGGTTTGAAAGGCCCACAAACCCCTGCGGAATTAGAAGAGTATGAATCTTTCATATAATAAATAAAGACAAAATCCCTTCCGCTTTTTATCATTAACGCGGGGAAGGCCTTCGACCGACTCAACTGGGATTTTTACAGGAAGTATTATTAAAAATTCGGGGCATGGCCCAAGTTAGCGCCATTTTCCCCGCTTTACATACCCCCTTTAGCCAAGGTTTTTACTCAGGATTCCCCTTCTAAATCCTTTACGTCACTAAAGGTATAGGCAGGGGTGCCCCCCTTTTCTCCCCCAATTTTTATCTATGATGAAACCCCTTTTAGAATTAATTGGCAAACACCCTCAATTACAGGATCCCCCATTGGCCTTAGAACAAAAAATCAGCTTTTTTGCAATGACATTTTTACTGTGTCAAAACCCCGTGAATCCCTGGAATCCCTCCACATTCTGGAAACAATTTTAGTCTCTATATCGACTAAATGCGTCAAAGTCCCTATTTGCCTTTTCTGTCACTCACCCCCAAAAAATCACCAAGGCTGAATTTTATTTTGGGTTTAAACCATCACCTACCCAGCATAAAAATATCCCCCTTTCCCCAGACCAAAACCATACAAAAAAACTTAGATCTTTTTCATACTCCTAGTGGGGGAAAAATTAAACTCTATCTGCTTTTCTCTTTCTGGATACAAGATTACGTAAACCCAAAATGATACTCCTCCAGATTCTCTATCTCCCGAGATCCTCCCTTACTTGTTACCACCCCCCACTTAACAAACCCATCTTCCCTTTTTTTCATTATTTGGAATCAAAAAAAAAAAAAGGTGAAGGGACAATACCTGTTTTTTAAAACAAAAAAAGGGGGCATTCTGTCCCGAATCAAGATTCTACAAATTGCCCCAGTGTTGAACCCCCTTTTTGCATTTGGAGATCCCTGACAACACCACGGTCCTCAATCGAGAACTTTATGTGGCCCCATACGCAGTTAAAGTTACTATGGCTGGCCCCTTTAAAACTTAAATACCCCGTACCCCCCCCCCCCCTCCCCCCTTTAAGCATGCCTTTCGGCCTGGATTGACTTTTGGGAAAACCCAATCAAAGGATTTACGTCTCAAAAAAAAAGTGCTCTTGTCCATTATCCAAAAAGCCCCCCCAC
Organism: Phyllomedusa bahiana; assembly: GCA_025379985.1. NCBI lineage: Eukaryota > Metazoa > Chordata > Amphibia > Anura > Hylidae > Phyllomedusa > Phyllomedusa bahiana. The sequence continues at coordinate 19,946 of JAODAL010019967.1, read as the reverse complement.
ACTTTATTGAAAGATTGGATACCAGGGTTATAACCATCTACAGCTTTGAAACGCAACAGTTAGAACATTCAGGAGAACACTTTACATTATACATTTCTTGTACTAACTTTACATTGATTATGGCTTGTTTAGTTTGTTATTTCACTATTGTTCTGGATAACTTTATTTCTTTGCCTTTTTTTGACTATACCGGTGAAAACAATAAAAAAATTGATGTTTAAAAAAAAAAAAAAACAATCATCCGAAGGCAGTTAAAAAAAGGGACTCCAAATCTCAATTTAAACGAATGAAAGAATAGCCTACAGTGATACTGTGAAATCCCCTTTTTGAATGTGTGACAAATTTAGACAGAGGGGATACCCAAAATCATTATTGGAGGAGAAAACTAAGTTAAGAACTTGTGAACAAAATAAAAGAAAAGATAATACCAAAAGGATGGCATGTGTTACAACATTTCATCCTTTTGTGGTGAGGATTTAGGGTGCCATTCAAAAGAATGGAATTTTTGAGAAAGGCCCAGGCCCGGCCCTGGCCATAGGAAAACCCGGGGCATTTGCCCACGGGCCGCGGGGCCGGGGCCCCGCAGGGCCGGGGTCGGATGCCCCGCCGAGGAGCCCTTTTTTTCCCCCCCGGCGGGCCCAAAGCCCCGGCCCGGTCTTGAACCTACGGGGGCGTAATGGTGCATACACCGGACCCCTATACCAAGGGCCGACGGGCCCCCTCATCGCCAAAACGGCTGCAGGGGGGTCCCCGCCCCAGCCATGCACCCCAAACAGGCCGCGCCTGCACCGGCGGTGCAAGCAGCAGCCGGGGTAAACAGCTGGGATCACTGACCCCTCTTCAGCTCCCAGGAGGCCGCGGGCAGGGGGCGTGTAATGACGTATCGGCCCCGCCCCGGTCCCGACACTGCTGCCGGGGGCCCCCCGGGGAAAAGATAAAAGAAGCAGAGACCTCAGGTAAGTATTGTTTTTACTTTATTTTTTTTTTTTTTTTTTTTAAAAACTACTGCCCTGTCTCCCTGTATACCTGCCCTGCCAGCAAATATACCAATTGTCTACCGTGTACCTCCCCCCCCCTAGCTATATACCCCCCCTGTCTACCTGTTACCTGCCCTCCCTAGTATATACCCCCTGGCCCCTTAAAAACCCCCCCTCCCTACTATTCCCACCCCTTTACCGGTACCTGCCATGCCTAACTATATACCAACCCTGTCTACCTGCCCTGCCAGAATATACCAGCCCTGGCTACCTGTATACCTGCCCTCCCCTGCTATATACCAGCCCTTTTACTGTGTACCTGCCCTCCTAGCTATATCCAGCCCTGGCTCCCTATATACCTCCCCTCCACTAATCCACCCGTTACCTGGTATCTGCCCTGCTTATATATACCGCCTCCCCCTCCCAAAAACCCCCTGCCCTCCCTAGCTATTACCAGCCCTGTCTCCCTGTATACCTGCCCTGCCTAGCAATACCACCCCCTGGTACTTGTAAAACCTCCCGCTAGCATATACCACCCTGTCTACCTGATACCTGCCCTCCCCTACTTACCCCAGCCCTGTCTACCTGTATAGCCCTGCCTAGCTATATCCCACCCCTGTCTACCTGTTCCCCTGCCCTCCCTAGCTAAAACCAGCCCGGGCTACCTGTATCCCCTGCCCTGCCACTATATACCAGCCCTGTCTACCTGATCCCTGCCTCCCTAGCAATATACCACCCCTGTCTACCTGTATACCTGCCCTGCCTAGCAATATACCAGCCCTGAACCTGTATCCCCTGCCCGCCAGTAATACCACCCTGGCTACATGTTACCCCCCTGTACCGTATCCCTCCCCTGTCTCTGTAACCCCCGTCAAAATTATACCTACCCTGCCTATCTATATACCACCCCTGTCACCAAAAACCCTGCCTGCCCTAGTATAAACCAGCCCTGGCTCCCGAATACCTGCCCGCCTACTAATCCCGCCCGTCTACATGTAACCTCCCCTGCCATATTACCAGCCCCGCTACCTGTATCCCTGCCCTTCTCCTTATCCTCCCTTCTAGCTATATCCACCCCTGTCTAATGTTACCTGCCCCCCTATTATATACCAGCCCTGTCTACTGTATCCTGCCCTGTCCTACCTTATACCTGCCCTGTTTACTATATACCAGCCCTGTTACCGATAATGCCCTGTCTGCTATATCCTGCCCTGTCTACCTTTTATACCAGCCCGCCCCTACCTGTATACCTCCCTGTCTAGCTTATATGCCCTTCTAGCTTTTAATTTTTGCCCTGCTAGCTATATCCACCCCGTCCCCTGTAACCTCCCCTGTCTGCCTATTGCGCTCTGTCTGCCATATGCCTGCCCTGTCTACCTTTATACCCCCCTGCCTACTATATACCCCCCTTTTACCTGTGTACCTTCCCTGCTTAGCTATTACCCACCCCGCCCTCCCTGTAACCCCCCCTGCCCCTTTGCTTGCCCTGTCTGCCAAATGCCGCCCTGTCTACCTAAAGTGGCCGTCTATAAATTTCCCTGGCTACTATGCCCCGGGCACATATGGCCCCTGCCGCTTACATAGGGCCCCCGCCTCCCTCATACTGACCCTGGCCTGCCTACATACTGGCCCTGACTGCCTAAAAGGGCCCCTACGCCTACATACTGGCCCGAATGCCCCCCTAAATGGCCCCACGGTAAAAACCCTTGCCCCAGCAGGCAAAAATTTTTCCCCCCGGCCCTAGTACCTGGGTGATTACTGGGGCAGCCCAGTAAGGCTGATTATTTGGGGAACCCTAGCTACCAGCAGTTACGGGGGAGCCTCTCCGGTAGTTTACTGGGGGCATTGTACCCCGGCTATTACTGGGGGCTAATTACGTGGTAGGCCCCCGTCTATACCAAATTAAGGGGGAAGGCCCCCTTTACCCCCAATGGGGTCTACCTATTTACATGCCACTTTCTGACTTTTTTTTTTTTCTAATTTTTTGGGGCTAAAAGCTGTTGGGGGGAAATTTATAGGAAAATGCTGGAAAAAAGAGGGTCTAAGATGTATTTGTGGTAAATTTACAGGACGGTAGTGGCCATAAAAAGGGGCACTGGGATGCTGTACCCGGGCAGAGAAAGAAAGGAAGGAACACTCACGGGGTGACGTATGGAGGGTTGGGCCAGAAGGAGACAAAAGGAAGAGAACAACTCCCATCAAGATATGTTCCCAGGGGTCCCTGCTGTCAGGGGTCATTTACTTCTTTTGAATCAGTGTGTATTATGGGTGGTGACCGACTACGGGGATATGATTGGGGGTTTTTTAGGTTATGTTGGGTTTTTATAGTGTCAGTGTGGTTGTCCCCCGATTGTAAAGCAAGTGACACCCGACTTGTGACGAGGGGTTTCTTGCACCACATTTCTTTTTTGCTGGGGTGTAGCTGCTTTCACAGGGGGCGGTTTCGGGCATTTTTTTGTAAAATGACAATTAAATGCTCTGCCTTTTGACAAAAAGCACCAAAAACACATTAAAAAACACTCCGGGGAAAGCACCTTTAAAAGTGTAGTTTATTTTAGAAAGTGGCGAGGGGCGAGAAAAAAGGGGAATTTTTTTTTAAACGGGTTTTTTGTGGGGTGGTGGGGGGTTTGTGCCAGGGCTGATTTTTATTCCCAGTCCGGCCCTGGTAAGGCCTATCCCGAAATAGAAGAGTTTATGTCACCACCTTTGAGCTGTTTCAAAAGGTCACCAAATTTAAGTGACAAAATCATCCGTGCGGATGTAGGGAGGGTACTTACCCTTGTCTTAGCTGTTCACAGTGTTCTAATGTTACTAAAGGGGAATATATCACCCATCCCCACACTGGAAAAAAGCTCAAAATAAAAAAACTTTTTCACAGAATTTTCCCGATTTTGGTGTATTCATTAAAAGTCCATGCGGTCTCGATACTTTGGGAGACTCCCCGCGTGTGCGAGACCCTATTGCTAAAACAAAGCCACCATTAGATTGAAAGAACTGTTGCTACCTGTTCCATCTCATTTTGTTGAGAAAAATCATTATGTCTCACAATTGAGATATCGGTATAATATACCCACCATTTTGATGTGGTGGTGATCGCATAAAATTATTAAAACAGAGAGAATCATACTGGAATCATTTTGAACTCGCATCTAGGAAAGAACGGGGAAATTTTTGATATCAGTTTTAATTGGATTTGGGGACCTTGTTTGTAGGTATGTACAACTTTTGCATAGTATGGTATAAGAAATATGCTTCAGGATTTTTTTGTAATTATTACCTTTTGATCTTTAAAATTATATGGGACAGAATTACCCCCCACCCGGCTTTAGGGAGAATACCCCCAAACTAAAACAAAATGATAAATGCTGGGTTTAATGTGTACAACGAACCATTTTTGAAACTTTTGGCCACATCTCTGATAAAAGCAGTTTTTTTTAAAAATTTTCGGAGCACAAAACAAAAACCGGGGGTGGCTAAGGGGGCAACTACAGACTTGTTGGTTTTCCCCCCCCAGTCCTAAAAAAACATTTTTTTTTGGGAATGATTGAATTAAATAAGCAAGCGCAGCACTAGATGTTATCCCAGGACAGATGTAAGAAGTGTGAGATGAGGATGGCGTCCGATTTATAGGGCTGTGACATCACTGAAGCTCGCTGGTTTGATTGCTCATGTCTACAATGATTGAGGGTTTTGCTTTCTTCCTCCCACAGTTCCTGCCCCATGTCACGCCATGGCTGCGGCCTTTTACCAATAAAAAAGACCTTCGTTCCCGCGAATCACCCCCAAATTTTGGCTTTGTGCAGAACCGAAGTTTTTCCTGAAATTCTAAACGAATTTTCCCCCGTTTGAAACGATTTCCCATCCAATTATTACCTACAGAAGGCCTTAAATGTATGATAGGGGGGGTTATTTCCTACAGAGCCTATAAATTATTACAGGGGAATTATTAATACGTGGGCCTTATAATATATGTCAGGGGGGAGATTATACCCCGGGGGCCCAATAAATGTACAGAGGGATTTTTACCCCCACAGGGGGGCCTATATAATGTCTGAACCGGGGGAGATTATTACCTACAGGGGGCCTATGTAATGTATGTACAGGGGGGAGATTATTATCAACAGGGGGCCTAAATAATGTATGTATGGGGGGTAAATAAAGTATGCATTGGGGGGTTTTTACCCCCCGGGGGGGTTATATAATGTAAGAGGGGGGAAAATTTAAAACCTACAGGAGCCATAAATAAGTATGTACAGGGGGGAGATTATTACTTACAGGGGGCCTCTATAATATATGTACAGGGGGGAGATTATTACCTACGGGGACCTATATAATGTATGTACAGGGGGAGATTATTACCTACAGTGGGCCTATATAATGTCTGAACAGGGGGGGAGATTATTAACCCACAGGGGGTATTTTAATTTGTCAGGGGGAGATTTTATCAACAGGGGGGCCTAAAAATGATGTATGGGGGTACATATAACGTAGTACAAGGATTATTACCCACGGGGGGGTTTTATAATGTATGTCGGGGAGATTATTACCTACAGGGGGCCTATGTGATGTATGTACAGGGGGCAGGTAACTACATGAAGCTATAAAATGTACTGGGGGGATTATTACCTACAGGGGGCCTACATAATATCCGTGGAGGATATTACCTACAGGGGGCTATATAATATACAGGGCGAGATATTACCTACAGGGGGCTATAGAATCTACAGCAGAGAATATTACCTACAGGGGTTCTATAACCTACAGGGTGCTACGTAATCTACAGGGGGGGTTCTCACCTGCAGGGAGCCTATTAATTACAGGGGCCTATCTACAGGTTACTGTATACCTGCCTACAGGGGGCAATATATCTAATTGTATCTACAGGGGGCTGTATATCTTTCTCCAGGGACCTGGATATCTCTCTACAGGGGGCTGTATATCTACCTGCAGTGGGCCTGTATACCTTTGTAATGGAGTCTAGATATCTACCTACTTAATGGTGGGCAACATTACTACCTACTTACTTATTGGGGGTGCCCATAACAGAGGTAGGAATTAGTAGGGAAGTGCTGGAAAAGTGAGAAGTCTAAGATATGTGTGGTAAATTCTGCAGGGACGAGATGTGGCTAGGAGAAGTCGTCATGGCGATCTGGAGTGGATGGAGAAGAAAAGGGAAAAGAATTATTCAGAGGACGACCGATCATAAAGGACGTGTCTGGTGAGTCCCTACTATCAGAGGTTATTTTGCTTCTATATTGGATCAGTTCTGTCAGTGCTATATATTGCGGTGTTGTAGGTTATATCTGAGCTGGTTTCTGACCACTATGTAGGCTCTATATTGCGGTGTTCCCGGGACGGGGAAGATGTAGATTTCTGTGGAACCCAAACTCGATCTCCCGGACCATTTCTCTCTAGACCGCAGTACTTCTGTGACTTTCCAAGAGAGTTGCAGGTTGTATTTGCGACTTAGGCTCCATTCATCTGGATCTGAGGAGCAATGTGCGGTGTTCATCATTTCTGATGTTGTGAAATGGAGCCCAAAGTCTCTTGACCATTGTCCTCTGTTTCCTCCAGTAATTCTTCCGTACCTGACTTTACTGTTACCTATAGACCTGGTTCAAAAAATGTCAAAGCCAATGCTCTGTTTCGAGATTCTGCACCAAATTACCCTTAGAACTTATTTTAGCTAAAGGAGTGATTGTATCAGCGGTTTCCCCAGACTTCGCCAGTGATATAAACCAATTTCAGGATTTAGCTTCTCCGTCGACTCCCAGTGGGAAGTTTTTTATACCTGTACAATTTAGATTGTGCGATGAGCTGCACCATTCAGCTCTATAGGGCCACCAAGGGACTGTGGCTAATTGCCGCTAACACCCGGCAGTAACAGCGCCGGCGGGTGGCTCCGCCGCCCGGCGGGTGTTTAACCCATCAGACACCGCGGCAAAAAATGGCCGCGGCGTCTGAATGAACCCGATCGGTGCACGCGCACCGATCGTTACGGTCATCGGCCCTCAGCGCACTATGCTGCGCCGATCCGACGACCGGGACACAGTGGTGGGGAGCCCCGTGAAGGCTCCCCTCACTTACACTGGCCGGTTTGCCCCCCCTTCCGTCCGCAGACAGGAAGTGGGGAAACCGTCATCTTTGTACACCCTAATGCATTGCCTATGCAATGTATTAGGTTGTATTAACAATCGCGCCCCCTAGTGGTCAAGCACCATAGGGGACTAAATGTTACAGTAAAAAAAAAAAAAAATTTTAAAGTACAAAAAAAAAGTATTAAAAGTTCAAATCACCCCCCTTTCCCATTTTACAAATAAAATCATTAAAATAATAAAAAATTACACATATTTGGTATTGGTCCGTCCGAAAAAGTCCGATCTATAAAAATATAACATTATTTTATCCCGTACGCTGAACACCGTAGAAGAAAAAAATTTCAAACCCCCAAATTGCGGTTTTTGGTCATTTTACGTCACTCAAAAATGGAATAAAAATGACCAAAAAAGTCACATGCATTCCAAACTGCTATCGATAAAAAGTACACTTCAGCCCTCAAAAAATGCCGCCTCACTGACGTCCGTAGGTGTTAGTACAAAAAAGTTATTGGTCGCACAAAATGGCGCCGTGGAGCAAATTTCAAAAATAGAAAATGTTTGGAATTTTTTTACGGTACCAAAACATAACGGAAACCCTACATGTTTGGTATTGACGGATGCGCATCATCCTGTAGAATACAGATAACACATTATATTTACCGAAGATTGAACGGCGTAAAAGCAAAACCCCCGCAAACATGGCAAAAATACATTTTTTTCACAATTTGTCCCACTTGGAATTTTTGCGGTTTCCCAGTATATTCTATAGTATAGTGAATAAAACCATTAGAAAGTACATCTTGTCCCGCAAAATAAAAGCCCTCATGTGTCTATTTAGGTGGAAAAATAATAAAGTTATGGCTTTCAGAAGGCGAGGAGGGAAAAACGAACCTGTCACCAAAAAAAAGAAAAACACTGGGTCCTTAAGGGGTTAAAATCCATTGAGTTAGAAATAACAGTGTGTAATTGGATTAAAAACTAACTATCGGATCGCACTGGTGGTAAATGACTCCTACTCTGAGTGGCCTCCAGTTGTGAGTGGTGTGCCCCAGGGCTCAGTATTGGGTCCTCTTTTATTCAATATATTAATTAATGATATAGTGGAGGGAATCAATAGCACAGTTTCTATTTTTGTAGATGATACCAAGCTACATAGGGTAGTGCAATCAATGGAAGATGCTCATAAATTGCAAGCAGACCTGGACACACTGAGTGTTTGGGCATCCACTTGGCAAATGAGGTTCAATATGGATAAATGTAATCTGCATCTGGGTACGAATAATCTGCAGGCATCATATGTCCTAGGGGGAGAAAAACTAGGAGAATCGCTTGTTGAGAAAGATCTGGTAGTTCCTGTAGATCAAAGACTACGGAACAGCATGCAGTGTCAATCAGCTGCCTCTAAGGCAAGTAAGATATTGGTGTGTATCAAAAAAGGCATGGACTCACGGGACAAGGATGTAATTCTACCGCTGTATAAAGCATTGGTGCAACCTCACTTAGAATATGCTGTTCAGTTCTGGGCCCCAGTATATAGAAAGGATGTAATGGAGCTAGAGAGAGTGCAAAGACGAGCAACCAAACTTATAAGGGGAGTGGAGCATCTTAGTTATAAGGAGAGGTTTGTAGAATTTAACTTATTTAGTCTTGAGAACAGACGGCTTCAGGGGGACATGATTAATTTATATAAATATATAAATGGTCCCTACAAAATGTATGGGGAAAATCATTTCAAGTAAAGCCCCCTCAAAAAACAAGGGTACATTCCTTTTGGCTAAGGGGAAAAAAAGGATGCAATCTCCAGAGGAAAAAAAACGTTCTTCACTGTAAGAACTGAAATCTGTGGAATAGCCTGCCTGAGCAGGGGTTTACAGCAGGAATGTGGGAATTTCAAAAAAAGGTTTAGTTAATACCTGAAAAAAGAATATTTAATGCATACTGCTATGAAAAAATTTCTGGATTTGGGCTGGTGGGGTTCTGTGCTCAGAGATGGGGGTCTCACTGGCGAAAATTTGGGTTTTCCTGCCTTTGGGTTTTGGGGGCTTTAAACCCGGGGGAGAGGCTGGGTTTAAAACCCTTGTCCCCTCCTTAAACCACATTTTACCTGCCCTGGTTGAATTTGATGAACACATGTCTTTTTCTCAACTGTACTTGTTGTCACGTCAAGGGAGGTGCGGGGCCCCTAACGGGAAAAACCCAGCCCACTGCCCCGCCTCTTGACGTGCTACCTAGGCACAGAGGCAACTGGCCGACAGTCCCTGCGTTTTAAAGTCTGGCGCCTCAGAAGAAAAAAAAGTCAGACGTCCGGTAAAATCAAATGGGAACCCCAAAAAGCCACAAATCAAAACCAGGGAAAAAAACGTAAACAAGCGGGGGTAAAAACCAAAGGGAAAAAAAAGCAAAAAATTTCAGGAGCAAACCCGGGGGTCAGGAGAAAAAGTCGGGGTGGGTACACAATAAGCAAAAACACAATAAACCGAAACGGTAACACGGGGACCCAAATATCACGGGCCAGCAGTCAGCTTTGGGAGTTTAAATGGGATTCCCTGGATCCCCGCCCCCCCAGTGATTGGAGCCCCCTCCGGGTCCTCCCATTGGCGGGTGCCTCGCCCCCCCGTCAGGAGTGGCTGGGCTCCTATCACTCACGAGCTGTCCAGCAAGGTATCGGGGGGGACGCAATCACTGTTGCAGCCTGTCGCTCTGGAAAGCTTACCCTACATACCCCCCCTTTTGGAGGGGGCACTGGCCCTTTCCCCTGGTTGGGTTTAACTCCCCCTCTATGCGAACGGGAGAAGGAGGTTTTGGGGGGAGACAGGCTGAATATCCTCTTACGAAGTGCCAAGGGAAAAAGTTATGTATCAGAGAGAAGAGGGAAATTTAGTGATAAGACCGGGAAACCCCCCTCCGAACCACATAGGGAAAGTTCGGTACAGGTGGGGGGGCATGTTCACCAGGAGGCGAGTTCTGGGAACCTTAGCCCGAGTCAACTTCACAAAATGCCGCATAGGCTTAGCGCGGGCACCGCCGCTTCCCAATAAGCATCCCCCTCACATCATATTCCCCAGCAGGTAGGAGAATTTTCAAACACACCGCGTCCCCCCCTGTTTTTCCCCTAAAACCCCAGTCAAACACTGGGTTTTTTCTGAAGCCAGGGCACCCCCAAACCACATCAGCGGGCGCCCCTCCATGCGAATAGAATACATTTTTCTAGTAGATCCGCCACCATCTCCAGCTCGGGGGTAAATATTGTATTGCGCCCCGAGCAGTGGAGTGGAGTCAATGCCACGCCCGCAGCGAGTCAAATAGGGGTCAAAAAAAGGTAGGCCCAGAGTTTGGCGAAAGACGATCAAAAAAATTTAAAAAAACTGATCCGAACCACAAACGCACCCCCAGAACCGGGACAGGGGAAAAGATGAAATTTAAGGGTAGCAGCAACTTATTAAAACAATAGGAAATACCTGATCCCTAGGTGTCCCCCTGCTGCCCACCTAGCGTTGGAGTTTTTCCGCCCTGGTCATCCGTTTGGAGCATTCCCAAAATTCTGTGTCCATTTTCTCCACAGAGAAACACAACCCCTGGATGCGACAAGTAGTCCTACGGTCACAACCCCGCAGTGACAGAAAAACCCCCCTACTTGCTGGGCCCCTTTGGGGTTTACGTCGGAAAAGGGTCAGGGGTGACCTTTGGTGTGGACCACTGGGGGGGGGGGAAACCCTTTTCCCCGTCTTCCCCTAAACGTCTGCCAAACGAAGGGCCAGTCCCATGGTCTCATTAAAATACCAGGGGTAGGGAAAGCCCCCCAATAAAGCTTCCGGGTCAGCTAACCCTAATCTAAAACTGGGATCTTGGAGTTGCGTCGTTTCACCCAAAAAGAACGCCCAACGAAATTGGAGCAAAAAATCCTCCCCAGTCATCTCACCCCGCCTAAGGTGGTCAGTGACCTCAGCCACGCTTCCCTTTCTGGGGCTTAAAGAGTACCCCTAAAGCGGGAAAGAACCACCACAGAAAGAAGTTCAGGTGATCAGCGGAACGAAAATGCCCACTCCTGGGGGGGGGCCCTCAGAAGGACAAAACAATTCCCACCCTTTGTTCCCATTCCCCCCGAGGTAAGTGGGCGGAGCCTGAAATACAGGGACAACCCCCCCCTAAATGCCACAAAGGCCCTTCCCGTTACATGGAACCTGTCAGGCAACTGGATAGGGGTTCCACGGAGGGGAAGGAAAAGAGGGGACCCTCTGACTTGGGTAGCCCCCTCCCGCCGGATCCTGGACTAGCTGGGTTTCCCGCATCGCTTACCCGAGCTGTATGGGGTCCTAGGGGGGGCAGTAACGGTTTCGGCCTGTGATAATGTCACGTCAAGGGGGGTGCATGAGCCTTTAATGGAAAAACCCGCCCAATGTCCCCTGCCTACTTGAGGTGCCCCAGGCGGAAAAGGCAACGGGGACGTCCATGCGTTTAAAGTGCGGGGGGGCCCTCGAAGAAGAAAAGTCAGACAGTCCGGGTAAATTAAATAGGGAACGCCAAAGCCACAAATCGAACCCCAGGAATAAAAAGTAAACAACCGAGGTCAAAAACCAAAAGGAAGAAAAGCACAAAATCAAGACAAGCCGGGGTTTTTGGAGAACAAGCCCGGGTCAGGGACCAGATAAACAAAAACACAATAAACCGAAACGGTACACGAGGGAGCCGGAATATCACGGCGCAGCATCAGCTTTCAGGGGGTTTAAAAGGGTTCCCGGATACCGCCCCTCCCCCTGTTGGAGCGGCCTCCGGTGCTCCCCTTGGTGGTGCACTGCCCCCGTCAGATTTCTGGGCCCCCTGTCATACAGAGCTTCAGCAGAAGGGGTCGGGAGGGAGGAATCAGCTGTTGAGCCTGTCTGCAGTCTAGCACAGCCCTTTCCCCACTTTTTAACTATGTAAAGTTATCACATCGCCTATGGTCTGCCTGTGAGCTGTGTTTTACTTTAAGTCCCCCCGTGTTCATTCTATGGAGGAACTTTTTCCTTTACCCATTTCCAAAAGACCCCGACACATTTGTCCAGGGAATTTTTCACGATTTTTTCCCTTCTGAGGGAAAGACTAATTTGGGTATCGTTGACCGTTTCATAATATCTGTTATTTTATGCCGCTTTCCCCCGTCCAGCTCTAAAATTTTGCACCCCTCTTTTCTGATCATGTAGATTTGCTTCCCCAGGATTCCGAAAATATTGTTCTGACAGGGGAGTAAAGTTTGTGGCTAAATTTTTGGAGGCTTTTGTACAAGCATGGAATTCATTATCATTTTCTCGCCTTTTTACCTGGTTTTTTAAAGGCAGACTGAATATTTCTTATTAAGAAACAGTTTTTTTAAGGTTAATTGAAGTGAAACATTCAGGCACGAACAGATCAACAATCCAATTGGTTTAAATTTTAGGCATGAACAATGATAAGAGACGACTGGTACAGCTTTTTTTGCAGTCGACACCGAAAATGCAAGCGGTGTAATACAACAAGGATATGAGCTCTCATTTTAGAACCAGCGCTCTCATATAAAGTAGAGAATAGTCGATCCTCTCTTCGGTCCGGGCCCAGTGTCAAGATGTACGCCACCAAGACCGGCAGGGGGAGGAAGGACAAACCCCAACGACAATAGTAAATAGTTCTGTACGAGTGGTAAGACTTCAGGTGTCGTCCAGGGCACAGATAAGGTGAGCAAAGCGGTTTGTTCCATCTCAGCTCATATGATCATAGTGCTCCATAACTACAAACATATCAAATAGAACACACTGAACATGTTAAAACCTGGGATGACAGGGGACAAGGAAGGGGAGGGGGCAGCCGGAACCGGAGACCACACAGCTCAGAGAAGTGGACGTTTCATCAATCGGGTGAGATCGCAGAGGTAGAGTTCAGGAGGTGTCTCTCAGAGGGAATTATAGCGTGGGGACTTACAGAAAACTAACCAATCATTCCAAATGTGTAAGAAGCGTTCCGCCTCATTAAGTGATTCGTTACGTAGCTCTTCCATTCTACATACCATATGTACCTCCTTGTACCAATCTGTAGAGGAGGGGCATGTAGAGGATCGCCACAATCTGGGGATAACTGCTTTTGCCGCATTTAAGAGGGCTGAGATCAGGTGAGTTTTCAAGACACGAGTCGGCAAATGAATGTCAAAAAGGAGTAGGACAGCTGGATCATTACGCAGCTGCTCACCACATATTAGATGAATAGCGCGAATGATTGTGTTCCAAAAAGGTTGAAGGGAAGAACACCCCCCCCATATGTGAATCATAGTCCCAGTCTCTTTTTGGCATCGCCAACAAGTATCGGGAACTGCAGGATAAATGGAGTGTAGCAGGGAAGGAACCCGGTACCATCGGGTAAGAATTTTGTAGTTCATTTCCTGAATCCTGACCGAGATAGAGGTTTTGTGTACCAAGAGGAAAATTTTGCTCCAGTCTTCAGCCGAGAAGACCCTGGACAAATCCCTCTCCCATGCTGATTGGTATGAAGGTTTCAAGGAGTCTGGGGGGGTAGTTAAAAGACCATACATTTTCGAGAGGCGATGTGCAGAGTGGACCCTCTTGACACACCATGTCTCAAATGGCTTAAGGGGTCTATTTAGGGATAAGGTTGCTTTATGTGAGGAATAAAAACTTCGTAGTTGATAGAAATTTAGTCTAGAAAAATGAGCTGAGGCAGAGTCTGAGACAAAGTCAGAGTAAGATCGAAACGCGTCCCCCTCACGAAGGTCTCCCACTGTCGAAAGCTTCTAGCCCCTCGGAGCGCTGAGGAGCAGACCTTTAGCTCATCGGGTAAGAGCGGGTTCCCTGTTAGTGGGGTGAGGGGCCTCCCGGGGCAAGGATGTTCATAGAGGTGGGAAAAAGGCCCTACGAATCTTTATGGTGGTTTGGGTTATAATGGGAAGGGCGCACAGGGCCTTCTTGGGCAGCATGGATAAGGGGAGCCACGGCAGGGGCGCCACAGGGTGGCCATGTAGGACAGACTCTATCTGAACCCAGCATTTATTTTGCAAGACTGAATATTTCAATCAGACTCTTGAACAGTACCTTAGGAGTTATTGAGCTTATAATCAGTTGGACTGGATTACTTACCTTTCCTTGACAGAGTTCACCATCAATAACCATCATCATGCCTCCATCAATACTTTGCCGTTTTTTTGAAATTATGGCTTTCATCCACGCTTTGGTTCTTTGGTTCACTTGAACCTGAGGAAATCTCAGTCATATATAAAAGGGACGCCAATAAGAGACGCACTGCATAGCCTGGGTTTGCTGTAGGGGATAAAGTTTGGCTTGCCACCACAAATATGAGACTTAAGGCTCCCTCTCATAAGCTGGCTCCCAAACATATTGTTCCCTACTCCATTCTTCAGGTTATCAATCCAGTCACTTTTTGTCTTCGTCTCCCGACAACTTTCCGGAACCATACTGTCTTCCACAAATTGGTGCTCAAAAAGTACATACCTCCTATTGGTCCTCGTAAGGAACCTCCTCTCCTATCCAGGGATAGGGGGATCTAAAGTTCGAAGTTGAGCGTATACTGGATTCCCAAAGAGTCAGAAACGCTCTGCAATATCTTGTACTTCAGAGAGGGTATGGAGTACAAAAGCGTACATGGGAGCCTTCCTCCGCGATCCATGCCGATTATTTAGTGAGGGAATTTCACAAAAAAAATTCCCTCTGAAGCCTGTTTCAAGACCCAAATGTCCAGTGGCCCTTCATAAAAGGAGGGGAAGTGATGCTATAAGGACTGCACTACACGACTCATAATGATTTTTCTGCAGCCTCAGCTAGAGTTCAGATTGGTTCTTAATGGGTTAGGCACTTGAGCCAATCCCTGGCTGGGGTGGTTTTTAAACTGCTTCCTGTCTGCCAGTCTCTGCTGGTGATTGCTTTGTCTGTTTTGCTCTGCTGTGTTTTGCTGGTTCTCAGATTTTGGCTATTCTTTCTGGTTACTCTCCCGCTCTGTCCTTTTTACTTCGATTTCTCCTGGTTTGATCTTGGCCTGTATGACTATTCGTTATTTGTTATCTGTGCTGTCTGTTTCTTGTTTGTCGTACCTTTTGTCTTCTGTCTTTTACTAGGTATAGCTCAGAAAGAGGTTTGAATGCGGGATCACCCTTTCTCGGGTCGGTTGCCCTGCTTAGGCAGGGTAAGCTAGGGTGAGACTAGGGCATCCCTTACAGGTATGTCCTATTCTCAGTAAGGTCCTCTGTAGTGTTCTTACCCATTTAGAATGTATGAGGAACAGTGCTGCGCACTGTATCTTTCTCTGATCAGCACCCCAGCAGCGAGATCACAGAGATCCATGCTGGAGCAGGAAATAATAGAAACGACATCTTGCTATAGCCTTCTGCAATATTTATATAATGCAGAAGGATGAAAAAAAAAATCTCCCTAGTGGTAAAGTAGCCATGGGGACTAAATGTGAAAGTAAGAAAATAAAATATTGAAAAATGGTCAAAGTTCAAATCACCCCACTATTGCCATTTTACAAATAAAAAAAGGAAAAGTTTACATATAATTGGCATTGCTGGGTCTGTAAAAGTCTGATGTATTAAAATATAACATTCCTTATCCTGTACACTGAACACCGTAGAAGAAAATAAAATTCCAAGCGTCAAAATCGGGTTTTATTTTGTTCATTTCATGTCATAGTTACATAGTTTGTAAGGCTGAAAAAAGACAGACGTCCATCCAGTTCAGCCTATTTTGCTTAAGTGTTGATCCAGAGGAAGGCAAATGAGGTAGAAGCCAATTGTCCTCATTTAAAGGAAAAAATTCCTTCCCAACTCAAATCTCGTAATCAGAATAAATCCCTGGATCACCGCCCCTTCTCCAGAATCCTAGTCACTACAGCTTGTTATATTATTTCTAGAGATGTGCAAATTTCTCAAAAATCCGATTCGCAGAGTTTGCGGCGAATCGCGTTAAAAAACAGCTATTTCCTGGTTGCAGAGAGCCTGTAGCGTGTTGTAGAAATTTTTGCCATGCTTAAATATGCATAGGGAGCATGGTTTGGTCTTCATACAATGCTGTGTTTTAATATGACACGCACATGACAGCCGCCGCTATTAGAATCGCTTCATTCTAAAACTCCCTGGGCAATTACGGGGGGCAAAACTGACCTAATAACTGAAGTGGGAATGCAGCCTGATAAAGTCATGGCAGCGCCAGCTAGAAAAAACAAGCTGAGGGCTAAGATCCCACCATAGCGTCAAAGAACACAATATAGGTTCCAGGAGCAGCCACAGATCGCAGCAAAGTAAGAGGACGTCACAGCAGGAGTCACCCTGCGAGGCCTCAGCATCCAGTGTAATCTACCGGCCATGTGTTGAACCACACATGGCCCATACACTTTCTCCCAGATGACATCTGACAACCCCAGCCACGAGTCGGTGGGTTTGTCACACACAACCCCTAGTTGGCATGGCCCGGGAGCAGGTGAGGGGCTCTCACCTGTCCTCAACCCACCTCTGTCCTCTTCGCTTCCCATGAGGAAGGGCCCCTGAGGCCTAAAACGCGTTGGCGGTTTTAACGTTTGGTGGATCTATGTTTTTGTGTTACGACCTGAAATAAAATTCAATGTTGGCTTTTATTACGCTGGATATTTCTTCAGTTTGCTTACTATCGTCCAGATTGCGCTCCACGCATATCCGTGCGTCTACAGTTGGGTGAGCTGGTATTTCTTTTTGCTTTTGTCATATTCTTGGATATAAATTGCGCTACAGAAATCACCAGGAAAAAATTAACTTGTATGTGCTGTTTAAAAACATTGTGTATTTTACTGAATATAAAAGCACAAAAAGGCTTAAATAACCCTTGGATATATATTGCGTTACAGAAATCACCAGGAAAAAATTGACTTGTATGTGCGGTTTAAAAACACCATGTATTTTACTGAATATAAAAGCACAAAAAGGCTTAAATAACCCTTGGATATAAATTGCGCTACAGAAATCACCAGGAAAGAATTAACTCGTATGTGGCGTGTAAAATCGCTGTGTATTTTACTGAATATAAAAGCACAAACTGGCTTAATTAACCCTTGGATATAAATTGCGCTACAGAAATCACCAGGAAAGAATTAACTCGTATTTGGCGTGTAAAAACGACATGTATTTTACTGAATATAAAAACACAAACAGGCTTAAATAACCCTTGGATATAAATTGCGCTACAGAAATCACCAGGAAATAAAATTTAAATCAATGTGGCGTGTAAAAACGCTGTGTATTTTTACTGCATATAAAAGCACAAACAGGCTTAAATAACCCTTGGATATAACTTGCGCTACAGAAATCACCAGGAAAAAATTAACTCGTATGTGGCGTGTAAAAACGCGATGTATTTTACTGCATATAAAGCACAAACAGGCTTAAATAACCCTTGGATATAAATTGCGCTACAGAAATCACCAGGAAAAAAATAATTCGTATGTGACATGTAAAAACGCCGTGTATTTTACGGAACATAAAAGCACAAACAGGCTTAATTAACCCTTGGATATAAATTGCGCTACAGAAATCACCAGGAAAAAATTAACTGGTATGCGGCGTGTAAAAACGCTGTGTATTTTACTGAATATAAAAGCACAAACAGGCTTAAATAACCCTTGGATATTCAATGCTCTCCAGAACTGACCAGATGGCATTAAAATTTATATGGCGCAGAGTTAGACCCACCCTGGAATTGAATTACAATACCCCACAAACGGAATCAAAATGATAAAGGAAGAGGAGCAGTCTCTGATAAAAGCAGTGACACCCCCCCCCCCAAAAAAAATCATTATTAAAAACAAATTTCTTTTGTATGAAATCTCTGCAGCAGCTGCAGCAGCGGCACAACGAGAGCATTGTGAGCAGCCAGCATGGCGTCCGGATTTATATAGTGCTGTGACATCACAGAATCCCGCTGGTCTCTGATTGGCTTCATCTCTGCACATGTCATTGAGGGTCCTCCTTTCTTCCTCCCAGAGTTCTCTGCCCCGTGTAACGCCATGTGCTTGCGGCCATTTTAGCAATTAAAAACACGCTTCGTTCCCACGAATCACCTTAATTTTCGGCTTCGTGCAGAATCGAAGTTTTCCTGAAGTTCTAAACAAATTCCACTTCGTTAGAATCGATTCGCCCATCTCTAATTATTACACTCCAGAAATGCATCCAGACCCTTTTTGAACTCTGTTATTGAATTCACCATGACAATTTCTTCTGGCAAAGAGTTCCACAGTCTCACTGCTCTAACAGTAAAGAATCCCTCTCTATGTTTATGTAGAAAATTTCTTCTCTCAAGACGTAGAGGATGCCCCCTTGTTCTAGTTTACAGTCCTGGGTATAAATTTAAATCTTGAGAGGGGATCTCTATATTGACCTTTAATATATTTAAAACATATTTATTACAGAATGACCTTTGATATCATGGTTTTTTGTGTTATCTGCTCTTATCTGTAAACAAAGGCCATTGAAAAGCAATGAGAAAGTAGAGATTACATTCTGTGCCGTGATATCACAGTGCAATATCTGTTGTGTTTAGTTCTGCTACATCTGTATTTTCCCCCGAAGCCATCTTTTCTCTAAACTAAATAACCCTAATCTTGGTAATCTTTCGGGTTTTTGATGCAGTCCCCCCAATCCTTTTTTTTTTTTTTGTTGTCCGCCTTTGTACATGTTAAAGCTCTAGAATTTCTTCCTGTGCCCAAAACGTACACAATATTCCATGTGTGGTTTTAACAAGTGACTTGTATAATGGGAGAATAATGTTCTCATCATGTGCATCTATGCCCCCTTTTAATACATCACATAATACTATTTACTCACTTTTTCCCAGCGTTATTCCATTTACCATGTAATTATGAAATGGATTTTTCCTCCCCATGTGCATAACCTTGCATTTCTCTGTGTTAAACCTCATCTGCCATTTCTCTGTCCAGGCCTCCAACTTATCCAGATCCCTTTGTAATAATACATTATCCTTTATTGTCTTGATTACTTTACAGAGCTTAGTATCATCTGCATAGATTGATAATCTACTGTGCAATCCATGTGTAAGATCATTAATTAAAATATTAAAGAGGATAGGACCCAAAACTGAGCCCTGTGGTACCCCACTAGTAAAAGGGATTCAGTTGATATGTACAGTTAAATACCACCCTTTGTTTTCCATCGCTAAAGCCGATTACTTACCCACTTTCACAAATTTTCCCCCCGTACAAGCATTCTCATTTTACTTACCAACCTTTTATGTGGCACCGTATCAAATGCTTTAGAGAAATCTAAATATATGACATCCAATGCCTCACCCCGATCCAATCTAGAATTAACTTCTTACTAACTAACTTTATAGAAGCTGATGAGATTAGTTTGACAGGACCAATCCTTCATAAACCCATGCTAGAACGGCATTATACATTTATTTTCAGTGAGATAGTCCAGGATAACACCTCTTAGAAAACAGTCAAACTTTTTACCTACAACAGAGGTTAAACTTACCGGCCTATAGTTTCCAGGGTCACCTTTTGACCCCTTTTTGAATATTGGCATTCTGCCACCCCACATAGAAGATCCGCTGGACTACTGGGCAGCCAAACTGGTTGTGGCCGCAACTTGCCGAGTTTGCACTGGAAGAAGCTGTCCTGCCCGGCCAGTAGTGTTGCAGAGCAGGTGTTCAGTTCTGCGGGGGCCAAAGTTACCCCAAGAAGAACTCGCTTGTCCACCCAAAATGTGGAGCGACTCACCTTTGTCAAGATGAATAAGACGTGGATCGGCCAGGATTTCCAACACCAATGCCTTAGGATCAGAATTACATCAGCCATGCGCCCCACCCAAAAATTTGGAAATGGTCTGGATTCAAATACCAGCCTCAGCTAC